>VZTF01001853.1:457436-501690 GCA_013397755.1 Cnemophilus loriae | reverse complement strand
GCCCCTGCGGGACCGGGCTGTCTCCCACACCGGCGCCGCCTCGCACCAGTTTGGTTTCACAGTCGGACCAGTTTGCTTCAGCTGAAACTGAGCCAGCCGGTTCTGTCCCCACCCAGGAGCCGTCTCCATGGGGACAAGTGGAGGCTGGGGGTGGCACGAGGCTCCCACCTGGTCCCCAGAGCTGCCGGTTCTCTCTGAGCTCCGTGTTTGGAGCTGCGTTATAACCCAGACTCCACTTCCTTCTGGAGTAGAGGAATATTGTTTACAAAAGTCATTTCTCTATAAATTATATATATATATTATAAATGTATATATTATATATGAGGGGGTGCTGATTTAATGACTGCTTGGGGGAGGTTCGTGGAATTATAATCGCTGGCAACTGTCTGCTAAAGAAACAAAAAACAAGGAGTAAAACTAGTGCCAGCTGGGGAAAAGGGGAAGGAGAGGGGCTTTTCTTTGCCAGGGTCAAGTGCACAAATAGTTGGAGCATTAATTCCCCAGGACTGGGCTGGGAAGTGGCCCTGGGGAGCCTGGGAGAGCCCAGGGTGCTGCTCCAAGTCCTGTCCAGCTTGGCCTTGGACAATTCCAGGGATCCAGGGACAGCCACAGCTTCTCTGGGCACCCTGTGCCAGGGCCTCCCCACCCTGCCAGGGAACAATTCCTTCCCAATATCCCATCCAGCCCTGCCCTCTGGCAGTGGAAGCCATTCCCTGTGTCCTGTCCTTCCATCCCTTGTCCCCAGTCCCTCTCCAGCTCTCCTGGAGCCCCTTTTGGCAAGGGGCTCTGAGGTCTCCCTGGAGCTTTCTCCTCTCTAGGCTGAATAACCCAAAAAACCCTTCAGCATTTTTAGCGTGCAAACCCCGGGTGCCACCCGCGCTCCGGGTGCCGTGGGGGGACCAGCAGAAAAATCCGCGGGTGCTTTGGATCAGCTCCGGGAGCGGGATGGGGCGGGGGGAAAAGGCGGCTGGAGCCGGGAGCGAAGGGAAAGCGAAACCCGGGGTGCGGCTGAGCCAGCACCCGCTGTCCCCAGGGCTGCTGAGCCCGCACCCGCTGTCCCCAGGGCTGCCGAGCCCGCACAGGGGATGCGGGGAGGAGGGGACAAGCCCTGGGACCGCCCCGCCCCGCCCCGCGCCGCACTNGGAACCCCCCTCGGAACCCCGTGAATGCACTCCGGAACTCCTTAAATCTCCCTGGAACCCTGTGAATCCCCCTGGAACCCCGTGACTACCCCCCTGGAACCCCATAAATCCCCACTGGAACCCCATGGATCCCCCTGGCAGTGTCCAAGGCCAGGTTGGACAGGGCTCGGAGCACCGTGGGATGGTGGAAGGTGTCCCTGCCCATGGCAGGGGCTGGCACCAGATGGTCTCTAAGATCCCTTCCAACCCAAACCATTCCATGACTTTGTTTGATGTTTGAGGCTCCCAGACCCCCTGAAGCAGCAAGACCTGGAGGGTGACACCGGTCCCAGGAGGATCCCAGTTTGGGGCCACCCCCGTGGCCCGTGTGTGGGGCTGCAGCTGGGACGCTGTGCTGTTCAGAGCGGGGTCGGGGTGCTGCGGGAAGGCAGCTTTATCCCGATGTGTGGGATCACACATCCCAGTGGGACCGGAGCAGCAGGCTGGGGTGCAGCCTGGCGCTGCTCCCTCCAGGCACTACTGGTTTTGCTAAGAATAACCCCAAAAGTGCAGCGGATCCAGCCCCGAAATGCACGTTGAGGTTTCCCAGCTGTTTTTCCTGGTGTGAATTCCTGCGGGGGAGGAGCTGGGCGCAGCCTCACCTGGGCGCCTGCTCAATCCCTGCTGCGTGGGCAGCGGGGGAGGACAGGATCTGTCCCTCTGAACAACATCCCTGGGCCTGGGGCATCTCCCTGGCAGCAGTGGCTCTTTCCTTCTGGAAAGAACGCAGGGGTTTTTAGGATTTTGCCCTCTTGACCTTCGCCCACTGTGGAAATCTCTCTGTAGCAGAGGAGCAAGGGGCTGTTGGCCCAAGGAGCATCGTTTTGGTGTCACACCCGCGGTGGGCACCCAAAAACATGTGGCTCCACCCAAGGCTGGGGCAGCAAAGGGATCTGCTGAATCTCTGGAACAGGCTGCCCAGGGAAAGGGTGGAATCACCATCCCTGGAATTGTTCAGAAAACATAAGAGGTGTGGCACTTGGGGGCAGGGTTTAGTGGAGGCCTTGGCAGTGCTGGGTTAGTGTCTGGATTTAATGATCTTAGAGGGCTTTTCCAAAATTAATGACTCTGATTCTGCCCATCACTTCAGTCCCTCATCCCTAAAACAGTTGCTTGCTCCTTCCACCACTGCAGACCTGTGGGTGAAACCTGTAAAGGAGAAATAGCTTCATTTAAAGGCTAATTATCATTAATCTGTGGCCAAAGGAGGCTTAAAAGGGTGAGCCAATTACATGTGCTAGTGTGCTTTGGGTAATGAGGGCCGAGGGCTGTAATTGGAGCCGGCCTGTGGCCTGAACACCCACAGGGTGTTGGATGGTATTTCTGGCTGAGGCAGGTCCTGGTGCTGTCAGTCACCTCTGCCGGTGCTGGAAAAGGCAGGAAAGAGCAGCCAAACACAGATCCAAGCACGGATCCATCTGGGAGAGGAGCAGCCATGAGCTCCACAAACACTTCCTAGAGAGATTCACCAAAGGGAGCACGAAAAACCCAACAAAATTCTCCCTTTTGAGCAACATCTGGCAGCTGGGTATGAGCTCTGTGATTGATGTTACACAAGAGCAATTCCTGCTCCTCCTGTTTCAGTGGGATGAAGGGGGAGGGTGGTGCCTTTGTAGGTCCTGGCAGGTTGGACAGTGTTGGGATTGATGCTCCTCTGCCAGGGAGGCAGCCCTGGACCTGGCCCCCATCGTTGGGTGGTCACACTTGTGGCTCTGGGTGCCTTGGTGGTTGAGTTTTTGGGTGTCCTGGCAGTGCAGGAGGTTTCTCTGCCCTGGGAGGCAGAGGGGAGCAGAGGCTCTGCCCACCAGCTTCACCTCAGGCTGTCCCCAGCCTCATCCTGTCCCCAGGGACCTTCCCTCCTCAGATCCAGGTGGATGAAGTCCTGTAATCATCTCTCTTTGCCACAGGGGTAAACTGGCTTTTTCTCACAGCCCAGACACGCACAGGAGCTGTTGCTGAAGGGGAAAATTGTCCTGCTAGAGGTGACGGGGAGAGTTTAGCCCAGTCAGCGTGACTGTGATTGTCCGTGCAGGAAGTTCCTCTTCCCGTTTCAGAACTGGGGAAAAAACTTGCACCATTTGGTAAAACCCCAGATGAGCATCCTGGGGTGGGGGGTGAGGGACCTGCTGGCAGTGTGGGCACCCATCACCCCGAGGGGCTCCGGCACTGCCCCTTCCCTGGCCTCTTTTCCAGATGACCTTCTACTTCTCGGACACGGTGGTGCTGCTGTTTGACTTCTGGAATGTCCACAGCCCTGCAGGTAGGCTGCCAGCACTGGGACATCCCTCCACCCATCCCTCCATCCATCCATCCCTCCCTCCATCCCTCCCTCCATCCCTCCCTCCATCCCTCCATCCATCCACCCATCCCTTCCTCCCTCCCTCCCTTCCTCCCTCCATCCATCCACTCACTGCCAGGCTCTGGGCAGAGCTGTGTGGGCTCCTCACAGCCCTCACGCCGTGGCTCCTGGAGCGGTTTTTGGCAGGACCTCCCCTGCCCTGCTGAGCTGTGCTGTGGCCTGGGCATGCCCCTGGCAGGGGTTGATCCTCCCAAGCCAAGAGCAGCAAACAGGGAGCTGTGTGAAGCACCCCTCTCAGCCTGCCAGCCCCCCGGCTCACTCAGGGATGGCTCAGCTTCCCACTTTTACACTTTTCTTTCTGTTTTTTAAATTATTCTCCCGACATCCTATTTTAACTCCCCTGTTTTTTGTGGAGTCGGGGCAAAGCTGCTTATTTGTTTCACAGCAGCTCTCTAGGACAAGAGGGCACAGCCTTAAGCTGAGCCAGGAGAAGTTTAGGCTGAACATTAGGAAAAGTTTCTTCACAGAAGGGGCATGGGAAGGGGCTGCCCAGGGAGGTGGAGGAGTCACTGTCCCTGGAGGTGTTTAAGGAAACACTGGATGTGGCACTGAGTGCCATGGTCTGGGTGACAAGGTAGTGTTAGGTCACAGGTTGGACTCGATGACCTCAAAGGGCTTTTCCAACCTAATTCTGTGATTCTGTGAATTTAAAAAGCTAAATACACCATTTCCTGACATTTAACAACCCCAGTGCCAGGAGCCCTCCAGTTCACCCCGTGGATATTCCCAAACACCCCGTGATGTGGCCCTGCCACCCTCACAGCCTCTCCCCGTGCATGGGCAGTGTCGGGATGTTTCTCCCGCAGGGATAGTGCTCTCGGTGCTGGTGATCCTGCTGCTGTCCGTGCTCTACGAGGCCGTGAAGATGGGCAAGGCCGTGCTGCTGCGGCGGGCGCTGCTGGCCCTGCCCCGCAGCCTCAGCCAGGAGAACCTGACCGAGCCACAGGAGGGGGCCAGCGGCCCTGCGCAGGGCAGGTACCACAGGGACCCCCTGCACCCACCTGGGGGGCTCAGGGATGGCTCTGTGCCCCCGTGGCCAGCGCACGGGGGAGAAGGGCTGTGAGGAGGAGTTGTAGGCTCCCAGGGAAGGGGGGTGTGTACAGCCTGGGGAGGTGGCTCCAGGGGCAGCCCAGCCCCTCCAGGTCCTCTGGGAGACGTCCAGGGTGGTCTCTAGAGCCTCATGTTCCCCCACCAGGACCCACTGTGAGTGCAGGAAAGTTCTTCTGGTTTGGGGATGGGCACAAGCAGCAACTCAGTCCCCACAAGCCTGGCCCTGGTGGTTCCTTCCTTTGGAGCCAAGCCCTGGGTTTTTCCTCTCGTATTTAATCCCAGATCATTCCTGAAGCTGCTCTTACTGCCAGCCTCGTTGATTTTGGAGCAGGATTTCCCCCTGAGCTGCTGTTTGCAGCCCCCACCCCTCTCCCTGCTCCCCAAACCCCGCTCTGGCCGTTCCAGGATCCCGGCAGGAGGCGATGCCCCAGCCTCTCGTTGATGGCATTTCCCACCTTTTTCCCCAGGTGGTTTTGGTACCACGTGGGCCAGACGCTGTTCCACGTGGTGCAGGTGGTGCTGGGCTACGTGGTGATGTTGGCCGTCATGTCCTACAACGCCTGGATCTTCCTGGGGGCCATCGCGGGCTCCACGCTGGGCTATTTCATGGTGTACCCCCTGCTCGGCCGGGGCTAGAGCCCCCCGCGCTGGTGGCACACGTGTCCCACCTCCTGCTCCTTTGTCTGGAATAGCTGCTGTCACTTTGCTGGGTCTGTCCTTGTCCCCGTGCTCTGTGGGACGCAGAACCCCAAGGACTTGCTGGGGGCTCTGGGGGCTGGTCCCGCTCTGGGGATGGGGAGCCCCATGGCCAGCACTTGCCACGCTGCCACCGGCCTCGGGTGGTGGCTGTCCCTCGGCTCTCAGGGACCTTTGTCTGGGTGATGACAGCGGGGGGGTGCTGGCATTTCCTCCCCCTCTGTGCTTTTTGAGGAGGTTCATCCTGGCTGGAACGGGAACGATCTGGTGACTTGCTGGGGGAGGGGACAAGCTGGGGACAGGGACCCCTGCCCTCCTGCCCAGAGCTGCCCTGCACCAAGCCCCTCTTCACACAGTGCCTTTGGGGACACCGGGGGTCCTGCCATCCCCACCCCACTCCTGCGCAGCGCTTCAGGGATGGGGCTGGAGCAGCCCCTGAGCCGCTGGTGTGGCTGTGCCAGGGGGGAAATGCTGCTCCAGGTGCCTCTTGCTGCTTCCTCAGGACACTCCTTTTAATAAAATCATCTCAGCTCCACTCCTGGTCTGTATCACTGCAGGGTGGGCTCAGGATGTGACACACCCCTGGGTCACGGTGGGACTGAGGATCCCCAGCCCTACCCAGGGAGGTGGTTCAGGAATAAGGAGAGTCTCCTCTGGCTTTAAATAAAGCTTTTCCATTTTATTAATTATTATAAGCATATCTTTAAACATTTGTATAACTTTCTTAATAAAATATCCTGGAAGAGACAGGTTTGAAGTTCACAGAGAAAGGCACTTTGAGGGGGGCCTCCCAAGGCACTTCGGGGGCCCCCCTGAGTGGGTTAGGCTGGGCGCCCCCCTTCTGAGGCAGCAAGGTGGCACCTAAGCACAGGTGGGTGTCGGGGTGCTGGTCCCTGCTCCAGGTGTCACACCCAGGTGTCTTGCAGACCCCCAGCACCTGCAGGGCTTTTGGCATCGCTGTGAGGGGGCTGCAGCAGTCCTGTCCCCACCCCTGTGACAGACAGGGCTGGCGCTGACTCAGCAAACCCCTGCTCTTTGCTCAGCCATCACAGCAGGTGCCAAAATCTGCAAAGCTGGAGAAACCATCCATGCAAGGTGCTGAGGAGATCTGGAGGGCAAGGGCTGGGATCTCTCCACTGCACAGCAAGGTGAGCCTGGAATCATCCCAGTCCTGCCAGGCACAGCTGGGACACAGCGCGAGTGCCACCTTCTCCCAGAGGTTTATATCTGAACTTAAAATAGCTCCTAGAAGACCCTGGGGTGAGGATGGCTGGGGGTGGGCTCTGGGTGCTGTGAGCCCAGTCTGGGCACCAGGAGCCCAGCCTGGATGCCATGAGGCCAGCCTGGGTACCAGGAGCCCAGCCTGGATACTGTGAGCCCAGCCTGGATGCTGTGAGCCCAGCCTGGATGCTGTGAGCCCAGCCTGGGCACCAGGAGCCCACACCTGTCCCAGCACTCTCCCCCTCGGCAGTGGCTCAAGCCCCCCAGCGTTGCTGTCCCTGTCGCGCTCCCGTTTGCCGTCCTGTTTTCCATCATCCCCTGCAGCTCCCGCTCCCACCGGCACTCCCGGAGCCGGCCGGGGGGGATGGCAGTGGGCAGGCTCCCAGGAAAAGCCCCGGATTGGGGCAGGGGACGGCCCAGGGGACAGCCAGGAGCGTCCCCACACACCCACCCTCAGCGGGGCTAGTGCCAGCCCCCTGGCAGCCCCAGGCACTGGTGTGGGGGGCACACAGAGCTCTTCAGTAAAGCATCTCCTCAATAGAAAAGAAAGTAAGGCAGAAGGACAGAGCAGAGCGCAGGGGATGCCCCGTGCCAGGCTGGGGCCACCCCAGTCCGACCCAGTAGGGGCTGCGGCTGTGCCCAGCCCCCCACGGCAGCGGGACCCCCGTTAGGCAGTAAGGTCTCGGTGTCCCCATCCCCTCCCTCTCCCGCGGTGCTGCTCTCCATCCCCGGGGGGAGTCCTATCCCCCTCCCCAGCCCCAGTGTCACCGGGGCCAGTCCATGGCAGGGGGCTGGGGCTAGAACTCAGTCTGCACCCCCTCACCGCTCTCTGTGGTGCCCCTGGGCTGCGGGGGGCTGCGCTCCCCACGCTCGCCCGTCTCGTTGTCGCTGTGCTGGTGACACGCTGCTGACGGGCTCTGGGCTCCGGGTGGTGCTGGTGTGGCATGGGGCACCTGGGCCTCTGCTGGGACATCGGCTCGGGGGCTGGGTGGTGCTGGTGTGGCATGTGGCACGCTGGACACTGATGGGGGCTCAGGATGTGACACGGGGGATGCTGGCATGGACGATCTTGGTGTCACGTGTGGTACCTCAGCTCCTGATGGGACATCGGCTCCAGACACGGGGGGTGCCATAAGGGACGATCTTGGTGTGACAGGTGGCACCTCAGCCTCTGATGGGACATCAGCTCTGGGCACAGGTGATGCCAGCACAGATGATGTTGGTGTGGTGTGTGGCGCTCCAGCCTCTGATGGGACATCGGCTCCGGACACGGGGGATGCTGGCACGGACGATCTTGGTGTGACAGGTGGCACCTCAGCCTCTGATGGGACATCAGCTCTGGGCACAGGTGATGCCAGCACAGATGATGTTGGTGTGGTGTGTGGCGCTCCAGCCTCTGATGGGACATCGGCTCCGGACACGGGGGATGCTGGCACGGACGATCTTGGTGTGACAGGTGGCACCTCAGCCTCTGATGGGACATCAGCTCTGGGCACAGGTGATGCTGGTGCAGGACGTTGTTCTCCAGCCCCTGACAGAAGCTCAGCTTCAGGGACAGGTGATGCTGGTCCAGGACGTTGTCTCCCAGTCCCTGATGGGACCTCAGCTCCAGGGACAGGTGACGCTGGTGTGGCACACTGCCCCCCTGATGCCACCTCAGCTCCAGGCACAGGCGGTGCCGGTGCAGCCCGGCGTGTCCCAGCTCCTGACGGGACCTCGGCTCCAGGGACAGGTGACGATGCTGGTGTGGCACGTTGTCTGCCAGTCCCCGATGGGATCTCAGCTCCAGGTGCTGGCGATGCCGCTGTGGCACAGTGCACCCCATCCCTGTCACGGTCTGGATCTTGGTGTGTGACATCCCCTTGGGCAGCCCCTGCCAGCAGCACCCCCTCCTCGCTGGCACTGCCGGCGTCGGTGCCGTTCATCAGCCGCTCCTCCGCCCCGGCACCATCCCCAAGGCTCTCCTGTGCCAGCGCCTCCCGGATCTCCTTCACTGCACCCAGGGGGCTCGGGGGCACCCCGGGATGTGCCTCCTCCGGCTCCTGTGGCTCGGGGGAGCCGGGCTGCAGCAGCATCTCGGCCGCCACCCCGTAGGGCAGGGCCCCCTCGTCATCCTGGATGACCGACACCACCTGCTTGGCCCTGCGGCGCCGCTCGGCCGCCGGCTCGGCCTCGGGCTGCCCGCTGTACTCCTCGCTCCAGTCGATGGCCAGGCCCTCGCCCAGCAGGTGCAGGTTGGGATCGCTGTTGTGCATCACCATGCTGTCCCTGTACAGGTTGTGCTTGCGCTGCACGGCCGCCTCCTTCACAGCTGGGGACAGGGAGGGACAGGTCACGGGGGCTGCGGGCACTGCTGGGCTGGGCCACCTCGCCCAGTGCTCCCCGGGGGTGATGGGAGAGGTGGCTGGAGCTGGGCGGAGGGGTCAGCATCCCACCCACTGCCCAGCCCTGCCAGTGGGGAAGCTGCTTCTGGGGCAGCCCCCAGCACCCTGCACGGGGTCACCCCACCTCGTACAGCCCCCAGCACCCTGCAGAGGGTCACCCCTCCTCACACAGGTGCCCCAGGACCCTACCTTGCATGATGTCTTTCATCACCGACTGCAGCACCACCTCCTCGTAGGTGTTCTCCACCAGGATGAAGCTGGCAAAGTCCTCGAAGATCAGCTCCTGAAACTTCGCTAATTCCTGCCGGGGGGAGAGGCGGCTCAGCCCAGCGAGATGGGCGGGATGGATGCTCCAGCCCCTCCATGGGAGTGGACAGTCCTTCCCTGCACCCCGGACTTTCCCCTCTTACCCCTTTGCAGGTGGGTGCCAGCTTTTTCAGCAGGAAGGGGATGGTGATCTGCAGCAGGGCCTCCCTGAAGAACTTCTTCCTCACGGTGCTGCTGTCGTAGTCGAATTTCTGCAGGATGAGAGGGTGCCCTGGGTCACCCAGGGCTGTGGGCTGGCAGCCCCCCGCCCACGGGCACAAACCCCTGAGATTTGCCCCCCAACCCATTCGCACAGGTGTGAACAGATCCCTCCGGCCTCACATCCGTCTCTCCAGCCATTTTCCAGGGTGTCTGAGCCCAGGTAGGAGCCAGCTCCTCCACTGCTGGCTGCAGGAGGGTTTGGGGGCCAGTGTGAACCCTGGGGGGCTTTTACAGATGTGGTCCAAGGGGACCTGGCTCCTCCAGGTGATTTCCCACCTGCCTGCCCCCAGCAAAATCCATGAAATCCCCAATAGAAAGAAGCATTTCCCCAGAAGACTTTTGTGGAAATAGCGAACATCACTGCTGGCCACTTCCCTGGCCAAGGAACAAGGCCACCAAAGGCCACTAAAGGCCACCAAAGGCCACCAAAGGCCCTGAGCCCCTGGCTCACCTTGAGCACCCTCTCGAGGATGCGCTGGATGGACTTGCACAGGTCGTCCTTGCCCTGCAGCTTCCCCAGCTCCTGGTGCAGCAGCGTCTCGAAGGTGTACACGGCATCGTCCATTTGCTGCGACCAGAGGCACGTGGTCAGCGTGGGGGGCACCCAAAGGGTGGGCAGGGGGCTCTTGGGGCAGTGCCACACCGAGATGAGCCTTAGCACAGAACCCCACTCTGGTTTTGGGTGGAAGGGACCTGAAAATCATCCAGTCCCACCCTTGCCATGGGCAGGGACACCTCTCACTATCCCAGGCTGCTCCAAGCCCCGTCTAAGCTGGCCTTGGGCACTTCCAGGGATCCAGGGGCAGCCACAGCTTCTCTGGGCACCCTGTGCCAGGGCCTCCCCACCTCACAGGGAGGAATTCCTCCCCAGTATCCAATGGGCAAAGAGCCTTTGCTCTGGAGAAATCCCTGACATCCCAGCATGGCATCCACAGCCCTCACCCCAGGGATCAAGGGTGCTGGGAGAGGAGGGTGCTCCAAGCTGGTTTGCACCCCCTCATCCTCCTACACCCCACTCCAGGTTAGGCTGGATCAGACCCCAGAACTGACTTATTGGCCTTGCTGGTGCCAGTGGGCTCGGTGGCAGAGGGCAGCTGTGCCGTGATGCCCAAGCCCACCATGGGCTCCAGACCAAAGGGGCTCCATCATCCACCCTTTGAGACAGCACAGACATCCCAGCCTGGGTTGGACCAGCCTGGGCTCCCCGAATTTCTGTTCCCAGCCCTGGGGGACATGGGAGGATCCCCATCCCACCTGTCTCATGTGGATCTGGGCCCTCTGCTTGAAGACAGACGTGCTGGAGACATCGAATCGCTGCTGAAGCCCCTCCAGTTTCAGCTGGTCCATCTTCTCATAGCACGACTGCATCTTCACGGGGTGGAAGGCCAGGTGGGAGAGCTTCTCCATGTACTGGGGACAAAGCCAAGCTCAGCCTCTCCACATCCTCAGGCCAGGGACATTCCACCCCACATGGGTGCAACCTTCTCAGCCTGGGGTCCCCCAGTGCTGCCCACACTGGGGGTGGCAGCAGGGCTGGCCCTGTCACCCCTAAGCCAGCAAGGAGCACCACCAGGCCTCACCTCCACCAGCTTCTCCAGGCCACCCTCGTTGACGACGTTCATGTTCATGTCGGTCACCTCCTTGAAGAACACCTCCCGCGCCTCGGCGAAGCCCTGGCTCGTGGGGGTCATCAGGGCCTCCAGGATGGAGGAGATGTAGGGCTGGACGTGGTTACGGACACAGACCTCTGCCTTGGGCAGGACAAAGGCTGGGAGAGAGCAGGGATAAGGATTGTGAGGCTTCTCTGTCCTTCCAGCCCTTCACATCACAGCCTAAACCCACCCCAGGGAGGAGGAGCTGCCCCTGTTCCCAAACCCCTCCAGGAGGAGGCTCCCACTTGCATGACAACACAAGGAATTCCTGCAGAGTGCCCCTGGTCTGTACTGAACCCATTCCTGCCCCACTGCCACGCCTGGGGGGTGACTGCCCACGCTGTCCCCGACCTGCTGGGACAATGCCAGTGAGGACATGCACCCCCCAAGGGTGCCAGGGGCTGTGCTGCACCCCGGGAACAGCCACCCCGGGAGCCATGGGCACACCCACACATCCCTGGGCATCCCAGCAGGGCTGTACCTCGGATCTTGCTGGCCAGGTGCTCCTTGGAGGTGATGATCTGGTCCATGTCCGTGCGGATGGTGCTCTCCAGCTGCGGCCGCTCCTGCTCACACCTGGCCACTGCTGCGTCGTACTGCGCCTTGACCAGCTCATAGACCATCCTATAGACAGCATCCGACACCTGGGGGCACAGGTGGGGGGGTGAGAGACCCCCCACGCCTCCAGCTGCACCCCCACCCATCGCCTGCAGCTCCAGCTGGCTGCAGGGCCTGCTGAGACATCCCCCATGCCCTGACAGGACCCTTCCCTGCAGCCTGGCAGAGCTTTCCAGACCAGGAACCCCCCGGCTGGGGGAGATGGAGCTGCTGCAGTGCAGAAACTGCTTCAAAGTGGTGCTGGAGGGGCAGAGAGGTGAGTGCTGCCTCCATCAGGCAACCTGCCCCAGGCAGGGCTGGGGATGCTGGTGCTCCAGGGATGCTGCAGGTCTGGAAATGCTGCAGGTCTGGAAATTCTGCAGGTCTGGGGATACTGGTGGTCCAGGGATAGTGGTGGTCCAAGCCCCAGACTCCCCTGAAAACTGTTCCCTGCCCTGTTCACCCTCTCTGGGATCTCGGAGCCAACCTCCTGAGCAGGATGGAGCCGCTTGCTGAGGCTTCACGCTCACTTTGCTGCCAAAGGCTGCGATTTTGGGGCTGGCGGGACTGGCAGGATGCAGAGCCGCCCCCCTCCTCCCTCCCCCGGGCTTCCCAGTGACCGCAGCTACTGGAAAAGGGGCGTTTGTGTGTTTTTAGGCTGGCTCAAGTGGCCCATTAGGAGCCTGGTGGTAATTATCTATCGGGGTTAAGGTTTTAACAGGCACTTCTGAAGAGCCCTCAGTCTTTCGCAAGGGTTTGGGCTGGATTTAGCCCGCGCTGCTCTAAAAATGGCTCGCTAAATTTAGCCAGGACGGGCTTTGCTCTGGGGCTGGGCTTCCTCCTGTTTGCCTCCCTGGCCCCAGGGACGCGGCAGCGCAGGCGGGGCTGGGCAGGGCTGGGCAGGGGCACAGAAGGAGCTTTAAAAAGCCACCGTGGAGAAAGGACGGATTCTTCGGAAGGGGCCGGGAGAAGGGGGCAGCAAAGCCGGTGGGCACCGAGCCCAGCGGGGAAGGGAGGCCCCCCAGGCAGGGTGTGCGGGCAGGGGGAGGGCAGGCGGTGGGGACCCCCCCGGGCAGCCCCAGCCCCACACCTGGATCCAGGTCCGCTGGCGCTCCGGGGCTTTGCCCTTCAGCCGGGGGCCGATGGTGCTCCTCAGCTCGGGGAGCAGCTCCTCCATCACCAGGTTGCTCAGGACCTGTGGAGGCAGGAGGTTTCTGGGGAGCCTGCTCAGCCCCCCACACCCCTCCCAGCCCAGTTTGGGGGTGCGGGCGCTCACCTGGGTCTCGTTGCCGCAGAGCATGTCCCAGGTGCCGTACTGCTCCTTGGACTGCCGGTACATGCGGATGGCGTCCGTGAAGGCCGGAGCCTCCACCTTGGAGTCCTCGGAGATCCCTGTGGAAGGGATACGGGCACGAGTGAGCAGCCTGGAACTGGGAATGAGGGGCAGCCCAGCACCCCAGCCCACCTCTGTGTGGTTCCCCCGCGCCCTCGGACTCGTGCAAGCCCCCAGGGCTGTCACCAGCATTGGGGGATCCTGCCCCAAGCCACCGTCCCTGACAGGGTGGAGGGCACCAGTGACTGGGGGGCTCCTGCTACGTCCAGAGGGATCCCCTCCAGAGCCTCCCCGAGGGCAGGGAGGCACCCAGGGGCAGAAGTTTGGTAGGATGGGGGGCTCAGTGACCCCCAAATGGTGCACAGGGACCTGGGGGCTCAGTGAGTCCCAAAGGCACAGCAGGAGCAGGGGCTCACCAGGATGGGGGCTCAGTGACCCCCAAATGGTGCATGGAGACCTGGGGGCTCAGTGAGCAGGGGCTCACCAGGATGGGGGGCTCAGTGACCCCCAAATGGTGCACAGGGACCTGGGGGCTCAGTGAGCTCCAAAGGCACAGCAGGAGCAGGGGCTCACCAGGATGGGGGCTCAGTGACCCCCAACACCACACGGCACCCAGTGAGCCCCCCAGCGCTGCGGGATGGGCCAGCTGGGGGGGCTGGAGGAAGAGGGGGCCATGGAGGGAGCAGCGTGGCTTGGAAAGAAGAGGAAAGCGGCCAAGAGGCATCAGGAGTGAGTCAGGGCCGGGCTGTCCCCGGGGTGAGTCACTGCAGCACGAGGGGGGCTCAGGTGTCACCCCCACCCTGCCACAGCACCCATCAGGAGGCGGGGCAGGGCTGGGAGCCTGCGGCCACATCCCAGAGAGGAGGAGATGGGGACAGCGGGCAGGCAGGACAGCCCGGGAGCTGTCCCACATGTCACATGCATGTCCCTGCCTTGTCCCAGCATGTCCGAGCTGAGGAGGTCCCTGCCAGACAGGGAAACACCCCTGGGGGAGAACCCTCCACCCCAGCTCCCCTCCTCATGCCCGGAGGAGGGGACCAGGATGGGATCTGAGCCAGAGTGACCCTGCTGGGCGGCTCCCGGGGATCATCCCTGCAGTGCTGACACATCCCAGACCAGCTGGCAGTGCTCGGGACACGGCCAGGTGTCCGAGAGGGACAGCCCGGGGCAGTGAGCAGATCTCTCCCAGTGCACACAGACTTTTGTAAGGTGATTACAATTAACTCCAAGCCTAAGCAGCTTTTCCTGAGGGGCAGCTTAATAATCAGGGGAAAAAAACCACTGAGAAAGTCAAATCTATCCCTTTCTCAGCCTTTGGTGGGAGCCAGGGCTGGGCTGGGCTGAGCTTCCAGGGGTTGGTGCTGCTCCATCCACAGCTCCTGGGAGCTCGGGTCCCCTCCCAGGTGGGACAACTTGTCACCTTCTGTCCCTGCAGTGCCTGGGACAGGATTTTCTCCCCAGGAACCTTCCCATGGTCACTCCAGGCTGAGCCTGGGGACATCCCTGAGTCTGTCCCCAGCCATGTGCCCTCTCCAGGCAGGGCTGGTGCAAGAAGCCCCCGGGCCACTTGACAGGGCAAATTTAATGAGTTTGCTTCATTAATGTGTGGTTTAGGGCCTGGAGTGGCAGGACAAGGGGGAATGGCTTCTCACTGCCACAGGGCAGGGTTAGATGGGATACTGGGGAGGAATTGTTCCCTGGGAGGGTGGGGAGGCCCTGGCACAGGGTGCCCAGAGAAGCTGTGGCTGCCCCTGGATCCCTGGCAGTGCCCAAGGCCAGGCTGGACGGGGCTTGGAGCACCCTGGGATGGTGGGAGGTGTCCCTGCCACGGCAGGGGTGGGACTGGGTGGGCTTTAAGGTCCCTTTTAACTCAAACCATCCTGCAGCAAGGGGCAAGAGCCCTCAGGGTGGGCACTGCCCCAGCCCCAGGTGACACCAGACAGGGCAAGGGACAGTTTTGGAGCAGCCAAAGGCTGCAGGGACACCAGGCTGGACCCTGTCTGTGTGAGGAACAGAGCTGCACATCCCCGGTGCTCACAGAAGAGCTGCTCTTACACAAACACTGTCTGAGAAAGGGAGGTGGAAATTCCCACACGAATCACAAGCAGAGGCAGAAACAGAGCCTCTAATTTAGGGGAAAAAAAAAACCAACCCTAAAGTGCTTTACAACAACAAAAGAGCCTTCATGGAATATGAAACAGGATCCTGGAGCTCCCAGGAGCAGAGAGGGGCAGGAAGAACAATGTCACAGACAAATCCGGGCTGGAGGAATGCAGGAGCCCCGGCACCGAGCCCTCCTTGGCCACTGCCCACTCCGGGAAGGCTTTTCCATCACATGCTGAGGAGAAGGAGAGGGAGGAGAAGATTTTCTGGCACGACCATGACTGGGAGAGGGGGTGGTGGAGCAGCTGACACCTCCCCTGCGTCCCACAGCAGCGCCCAGCAGGTGGGAGGGGGAATTAGAGACAAAAACTGGGGGGTTGTTTGCAGGAGATCGATTCCTCTTTTATCCAGAGCTGGTTTTTCCCCCAGTCCAGCCAGCACAGGGGTCCTGGGGTGCTGAGCTCATCCAGAAATGATCCTCAGGACAATCCCAGGGGGAACAGGGGTCACAGCACCCAACCCCACAAAGGAGCCCAGGCCCCGGCTGGGCCGAGGGGGCACATTCAGCCCAATGAGCTCAGAGACCCCCAGCATAAAATAAAAAGGAAAAGAGCAAAGTTTTCAGGAGATTTAATCCAACATGGGAAGATGGGAACCCTCAGTGAAACCCAGGCTCCAGATCCAACCCTATTACAGGAGCTCTGGCAAAACTGAGGCAAAATCGAGGCTACCCAGAGCTCCCAGGAGTGAAAGAAGCATTTATAAAACGGGCAGCATCTAAAATGCCCACTAAAACTCCTGATTTTGAGCAGGTTTCAGCTCTGGCACCGCCTTCCTCAGGAAATTTCTCACTATCCCAAGCACGGCCAGGACCTGGGGCTCAGCCCAGGAGTGCCCAGGCCACAGCCAAGCAGGAAAATCGTGTTTTCCTGCCAGAGGATCACTGATGTGGGAGGTAGCTCCTGCCTCCGCCCGGCTGCACAGCCCTACACCCCCTGCCCACAGCCCCAGCGGCCCTCAGTGGGGTTTGGGGTTTGATGACTTTAATTAACAAATATTTTCTACCTCAGGGTGGGAAATAGGCATCAGGGCAGCTCTGGAGCCAGGCTCTGTGCTGACTCCTGGGAATACTTCCCTGGGCGGGCATCCTACGGGCAGAGGATGGAGCTGGGCACGGGGATGCTCCAGGCAGCTGGAGGTGATGCTGGCATGGATGAGATGCTCAATCATGGAATCCCACACTGGTTTGGGTCAGAAGGGACCTTAAAATCATCCTGTCCCACCCCCTGCCGTGGCAGGGACACCTCCCACTATCCCAGAGTGCTCCAGCCTGGCCTTGGACACTGCCAGGGATCCAGGGGCAGCCACAGCTTCTCTGGGAAACCTGGGCCAGGGCCTCCCCACCCTCCCAGGGAACAATTCCTTCCCAATATCCCATCCATCCCTGCCCTCTGGCAGTGGGAAGCCATTCCCTGTGTCCTGTCCCTCCATGCCTTGTCCCCAGTCCCCCTCCAGCTCTCCTGGAGCCCCTTTAAGCACTGGAAGGGTCTCCCAGATCCTTCCCTTCTCCAGAATTCCTCAACAACTCCCACCCAACTCCTCCTCATGAGCTCCAAACCACCCCCGTTACCCAAAAACCCCCAGCCCGGCCCCCGCAGGGTCCCTCTGTGGAGCAGCAGGACGCTGGTGTGTCCCCAGATGTCACTCACCGTTGTTGCAGTGCCGCACGCAGTCCTGGAACACCGCCCGCCACTTCTCCTGCTCCTTGCCCGTCATCACACAGAAATAATAGTGCCGGGCGTAGGGGTGCCACAGGATCAGCGGGAAGTCTGTGGGGCACTTCAGGATGGGCGAGTGCCCAGATTTCGGGGCCACACCTGCGGAAAAGCGTGGATGGTTTGAGGGGGAGATGGGGCTGGACAGGGCTGGGGAAGCTGCAGGGTTGGGGGTGTCCAGCAGAGCCCACGGCTCCTTCCCAGGGCCTTTGCTGGGAGTTGTCCCCCCCCCAAAAAAATGCAAAAAGAGCCTCATTTTTCTGATAGGGGAATCAGAATGAAAATGGAAAAGTAAAATTAAAAGTAATCAAAAATCATGTGGTTCTCACGGAGCCATGGACACATTTTCCGTCCTTCTTCCCTGGTGGCTGTGGAAGGACCTGAGCAGCTGAAACCCCACAGCCCACTGTGGGAACGGGGCTGTTCTCCTTCCCTACAACCCCACTACCCAAAACTACCCCTTCCCACAAGTGCCCAGGGATACTGCATCCCAAAAAAAACCCTTTCCAAAGGTGCCCAGGGATACTACATCCCAAGAAAAACCCTTCCCAATGGTGCCCAGGGAGACTACATCCCAAAAAACCCTTACTAAAGGTGCCCAGGGATACTGCATCCCAAAAATACCTCTTCCTGAAGGTCTTCAAGGATGCTACATCCCAAACCCACCTTTTGCAGGCTCTCAGGGACTCTACACCCTAAAATGACTCCTTCCATCATCCCTGGGATGCTGCACCCTAAAAAAACCTCATTCCAAAGGTCCTCAGGAATGCTACACCCAAAACTACCCCTTCCAGAAGTTCTTGAAGGATGCTACATCCCAAAGCCACCCTTTCCAAAAGGTCCTCAGGGATGCTACACCCTGAGACCACCCCTTTCTGAAGGTCTTCAAGGATACTATGGCCCAAACCCACCTTTTTCCAGAAGGTCCTCAGGGATGCTACACCCTGAGACCACCCCTTTCTGAAGGTCTTCAAGGATACTATGGCCCAAACCCACCTTTTTCTGAAGGTCCTCAGGGATGCTATGTCCTAAAACTACACCTTTTCCAGAAGGTCTTTAAGGATGCTATGTCCCAAACCCACCTTTTCCAGAAGGTTCCCAGGGATACTATACCCCAAAATCACCCTTTCCAGTAGGTTCCCAGGGATGCTACACCCTAAACCTACCCCTTCCAGAAGGTCTTTAAGGATGCTATGTCCCAAACCCACCTTTTCCAGAAGGTCCTCAGGGATGCTACACCCCAACCCCACCTTTTCCGAAGGTTCCCAGGGATACTACAACCCAAAATCACCCTTTTCTGAAGGCCCTCAGGGATCACGCCCCCCCCAAACCCACCCAAGGGTCCCCAAGGGCTGCCCAGCAGCACGAGGGCCCTCACCAGGCAGGCTGTTGTTGACCAGCTCCAGGTACTGCTCCACGGAGGTGAGGATCTTGTAGCCAGCGCTGTTGACCAGCACCCGGGGCGGCAGCTCCCGCTCATAGGCCTGAGCAGAAAACGGTCATGGATGGGGTGTCCCGTTGGGAATGACCCCACTGGAGGTGGGTGAGAGGGGGATGCTCCTCACCAGTTTGTTCTCGTAGAGCACCAGCCCGTAGTTGTGTGGCACCACGCAGAAGCGGTTCCTCCACTTCTTGTTCTCCTCGATGTACTGGAAGATGTTGCCCGAGTAGATGACATGGTCCTCCAGCGGCACCTGAGGAGGAGACAGGAGGTGGGAGGCACAGGGGATCAGCGAGGAGACAGCTCTGCCCTGGGGAGCTCAGCGAGGTCCATCCATGGTGGTTTGGGTGGGTGTTTCTTCTCCAGGGCCGTGCTGAGGGTCTCCACTGGATTATCTCCCGCAGCGTTGCAAATTTTGGCGCCTGAACTGGTGCATCCGGGCGATGCTCTGAGGGCCACCACAGGCACCGCCCTAGAAAAGCCCTGAGAGGTGGCTCATCCAGCACGCGGTGACACCTCTGGTGACACCTCTGGCACCTCTGGCATCTCCCCTCTGGGACACACCGAGCTCAGCTGAGCCACTCCAGCACCCCTGGCTGAGTGGAAGGTTGGAGCAGAGCCCTCCAGCAGCAACTCCCAGCCCCAGCTACTGCAAATTCCCTGCCAGGGGGCAGGGGGAGGATGGGTGGCACTGCTGCCACAAGGTCCTGCCAGAGGCATCTGCAGAGGCAGGAACCAAGCGCTGCCCAGCAGGGTCTCCAGATGGGACAGGGAAGAGGAAAAGCAAGAAGCCACCCCATAGAGCCCAGCACCACATGATGCTCAGATGTTCTGGACTTCACTGGGACCAGTGACAGCTTTTTTAAACTAGGAGAGATTCTGAATGGATTTTGGGAAGGAATTGTTCCCTGGGAGGGTGGGGAGGCCCTGGCACAGGGTGCCCAGAGAAGCTGTGACTGCCCCTGGATCCCTGGAAGTGTCCAAGGCCAGGCTGGACGGGGCTTGGAGCAGCCTGGGACAGTGGAAGGTGTCCCTGCCCATGCCAGGGGGTGGCACTGGATGATTTTAAGGTCTCTTCCAGCCCAAACCATTCCGTGATTCCAGGACAGGATTCCATGACAGGAGCAGGCCAAGGACACCCTGTGCCCCCCTGGCTGTGCAGCCCCTCCCCGGCTCTCCAGCACCTTTTGGCCCGCAGCGTTTACACCATCCCAAACACAGCCTGCCTCAGGGAGCCAAGAATTCGTCCCAGGAATTTTTATGGTCTCAGGAACATAAACAAGAGCTGAGAGCTCTCGTGAGGGCTGGAGCGTGTGGCAGCTGCCTCTGCTGCCGTGGCCACCCGCCCTCCACCACGGTGGCCACCAGGAGGGACCAGCCAGGGCTTGGATCCCACCCTGCCCCAGCAGCAGGACCCTTCTGGAGGAGCTTTTCCCACTCTCTTCCTGCTCTGCCCTTCTCCTGGCTCACAGGAACCTCTCCACCTTCCCCAAGCCCTGACCACACACCCCCTTGGGCTGAGGGAGGTCTGACAGCAGCTTGGCTGCTCCTCACTGCTTCCCAAAGCCTTTGGAAGAGGGAAAAGCAAGCCCAAAGCAGGCCCTGCAGGGCTGGGGGCCAGCAGGAGGAACGAGAACCCGAACCCCAAGGCCACCAGCAGGGATGGGGACAGAAAGGAGGTGCCAGCTCTGGGGAGTCCCCACCAGTGATTAATCCAAGGAGAATGAGCCCTCCTAAAGCGGCTCCAAAACCTCTGCCTGGGCACACAGAGCCGGACAGACCGGCTGCTGGTGGAATAAAATCCAGGCTGAGCCCTGACACGGCTCTGGGGGACCCTGGAGAGCCACCAGCACCCTGGGAGCCCCAGCACAGCTGTCCCCTCCTCATGCACCCTCCCCACCCCAGGGAGGCACCGAAGGGGCTCCTCCCAGCTCCAGCAAATATTTGGGACAGGCAAGTGTGTGCCAAAGTGTGGGGCTGGGCAGGGAGGGGCCAGGGAGCCCCTGGGCTGCCCAAATCCCTGTCACAGGGCCAGGGAGCAGAGGGTGGCAGGGATGGTTTCTCAGGAGCTCTGGATTGCTGGAGAGACCAAAGGCAGATGTGTTTCTTCCATATTCTCATTGCTGTTGTGTCTTGCTGGCATTTTGGGTGCCTGAATCATCCTTCACACCCCGTTCCTGCTGTCCCCCTCTGCCCAGGAGGGCCACCAGTGTCACCCCTGGTGTCACTGCTCCGAGCACCACAGAGCTCACTAAAAAGGGGAATAAATAACGAACATTTAAAAATCCCAAGCGCCACATCCCAGCTGAGGCCGGGCAGGGTGACACCCTCCACCCTTGTGCCATCCACAACTTTTTGGGGCATGTTTGGGGGGCACAAAGTGCAGCTGGAGGTGCCCATCCCTCACTGTTCTGGTGTCTGGAGCACTGAGACATCCCAGTGGCACTGCCAGGACCTTGGAAGGGGCTGGGCAGCATGGACATGTCCCAGTGGCACTGCTGGGTCCCTGGGACAGGATGGGCAGGAGATGGGACATGTCCCAGTGGCACTGCTGGGTCCCTGCAGGGGCTGGGCAGCATGGACATGTCCCAGTGGCACTGCTGGGTCCCTGGAGGGGCTGGGCAGCACACAGGACATGTCCCAGTGGCACTGGTGGGTCCCTGGAGGGGCTGGGCAGGAGATGGAACATGTCCCAGGGGCACTGCTGGGTCCCTGGGAGGTGATGGGCAGCAGGCAGGACACTGAGCAGGAGGAATTCCTATTTACACAGGGGGTTTTTCCAAGACTTGCAGTGTCCCTGACCTCCTGACCTCGCTGCTGTCCCTCAGACATTCCTGGGCTGCTTTCTGGAGCTTTTTGATGAAGCAACCAGCCTGGGGATGGAGGCACCTCCCGGGGGGGCTGAAGGCATCCGAGGAACCCAGGGGTGCTGAGGCACTGGGCCCCGGCTCCTCCCCAGGAACCTCCACTCCTTTATTTTTCCTAACACACCCAGCGCCCGGGCAGGTCCCCGAGGAGATGGGGCACGTCCTGGTGCCTGGGCAAGGTGTCACCTTCATGGGTGGGTCAGGGACACGACCGCTGTGAGCGCCCAGGGCTTGAGTCTGAGCCCAGGGAAACATTTCCTAGATTCTTTAACAGAGCCACCCCTTTAAGCCCCAGACAAAAGCAAAGCCTGTGGCCATGTGCAATCACATCTCTTCCTGCTTTCAAGGACAGCAGCTCCACCAACCTGGCCAGGCAGGACCCCAAGAAAACCATCCCAGGGAGGTCTCCAAGCCACGACAGCTTGTGAGCAGCCCCACCTGAGGTGCCTTTGGAGGAGGGAGGGAGGGGAAGGAAGGATCCCCCCCAGAAGCCACAGCCACAAATCCCATCCCTTTAGGCAGGCAGGTGACACGTGGCTGCTGCAGATCAGACTCGGAGCCACCTCTGGGGTCAGGGATGCCTGCCAGGGGCTTCCTACTCCTCCCTGGGAATCGGCCCGGGGGGGAGCATCACTCACACCCAGGACACTGCCGGGCACGTCTGCTCAGGGCTTCTCTGGCCATTGAGGGGTCCCTGAGCTCCTGCCAGCCCTGCCATCGAGCACAGCCATCCAAAGCCAGCCTTACCCCGCTGGCTCCGTGTGCTCCCTCCACGGGGTGGGAACGAAAACCACCCCACGGAGCCTCACAGTGCACAACGCCCCAGGGACGGGCTGGACCAGGAGCACAGGGCCACATTCCACCCAGCAGGCTGGGACAGGGAGAGGCGACGTGCCTGGGCTCCGGGAAGGACGTGGATGTGGGGGATGGAGCCCTTACCTTGCGGTGGAGCAGCTGGGCCTGCGGGCCCCCGGTGCCCTCGATCTCATAGCGGACGCTGTTGAAGAGAGCTACTCCAAACTGCTCCTTGTAGCACCGGCAGAACTCGCCCAGCACCTTCCCCGTCTTCTCTGCAACGGGACAGCAGAGCCACGTTAGGCACGGGCTGGGTTTGGGCTCTGAAACCCCCCAGAACCCACCCAGACCCTCCCCTATCACCCTCCTGCCTTTGGTGCAGGGACCACGGCAGAACCCGCTGCCTTCTGCCCTCCCTGTCCAGCCCAGGGCCTGGTTCGGGGTCAGGATGATCTCTTTTTTTGGCCTTTCACACTAATTTCATGGATTCCTCTCCCCGGCAGGAAATTCCTGACATTGAGCTGATTCCGGCGGTGCAGAGGCTTCCTGTGCCTTGTGCAGCTCCTGGCCCTGCTCTGGCCACCTCGGCCGCCTGAGACTGGGGGCAACCCCCCACTTCCCAGCCCAAACATCACTCACACCCCCTGACCCCGCTGTGCCCCCAGCAGGGCCATCCCGCACAGGGGCTCCCAGCCCTGCAGCTGGTGATGCAGCAGGGTTGGGATCAGGGCTGGGGTGAGGGGAAAGGACAGCCTGGACCCCCCTCCATGTGAGGCAGGGACCCCCACCAGGACCCCACACTCCAGTCTGGAGTGAGTCCAAGGTGCTGGGAGAGCCTGAGGCGCCAGATACCGCCCTGCACCCCACACTGGAGGAGATCCCCTCCATCCCACAGGCAGCCCCTTCCCCAGCAGCCCCTCGATGCAGGGGGTGGGGGCACATTGCCAACCCACCCCCCAGCAGCAGGGATGGGGCTTTTCCAGCCCCAACGTGGCCAGAGGAGCCCCTTGGGCACCCTGACCCACCCAGCACCCTCCCCACCCCTGCTCCAGACCCCACACAAGGGTCCCACACCAAAACCCCATCCCAAAGCATCCCAAGGCTGGAGAAACAACTCCCCCCGAGCTGCTTTTGGCACACGGGGCCTCGACTTTGAACTCCCCTGTCAACTTTGCCCCAGAGCCTGTGAAAAATGAAGAATTTGAGTCTCCTCCAACAACTTCTGACAGCTCAGGCTCCGCCAGAGCGCTGCTGATGGGTGCGGGGAGGACGGATCCTGGCTCTGCACCCCAGTGCTGGAGCCAGCACGATGCTGGGGGCACGGACCCAGACAAAACAGCCCCCATGCCGGCTCGGCACAGCCTGGCAGCAGCTGAAATCTCCAGCAGGAGCCAAAATCTCCAGCAGGAGCCGGCCTGGAGCTGTGCTGGCAGCCAAGGCAGCACAAGGAGCAGCTCTGCTGCAGGGTGCTGCAAATCCCCACGGGATGAGAGGCTCCAGAGGAAAATGCTGCCCGAGGAGGGATAAAGCCATCCCTGAGGAGATGCCAGCACTGCCAGCCACGGGAGCAAACTACAGACCAGCAGCACGCTGTGCCAGGGGGAAACCCCTGGAAATTTAACAAATTCCCAGCAAAGGATGAGACGCCCCAGCTCATCCCGGCACAGCAATTCCTCAGCCTGGATTTTGGCCTCTCCTCCTG
Organism: Cnemophilus loriae; assembly: GCA_013397755.1. Taxonomy (NCBI): domain Eukaryota; kingdom Metazoa; phylum Chordata; class Aves; order Passeriformes; family Corvidae; genus Cnemophilus; species Cnemophilus loriae. Next base: position 478,006 of record VZTF01001853.1, on the reverse strand, counting down.
GCCTCCACGCAGCACCTCTGTTGCAATGCCCGTCTCCCAGGCTGTGTGATTTTGGCCAGGGCTCCGGGCAGCCATGCAGACAGCTGAGATTTAAAAGGACGTTTTGAGGCTTCATTTCCTTTCAGTCCATGGGAAACAAGGAGCCCCCGGTCCCCGGGCAGGCGAGACGGCTTAGTCACTCATTCTTCCCTGATTAACAGCAGGGCCAATTAGGAGGGTTTAAGTAAATGGAAAAGCAAAAGTCAATTATTTGCAGAGGTTGGAACAAGACTCGCAGTCAAACATCCGAGGTGACTAAATCTCCCCAGGCTCAGCAGGGCTTTCCAGGGTGCTGAGGGGATGCTGGGGGCCACTGATGCTCTCTGCCTGGTAGCCCTGGTGGCAAGCCCAGGGGAGCAAGAGGGACAGGGACCTCTGGGGATCAGAAGGTGACAAGATGCGGAGTGCTAGTGGTGGTAGAGCCGGGCTGTGCCTGAGCAGAGGGTGGGAAGCCCACGCTGACGATGCCAGAGGGTGTCCTGACCCCTCACATGCGGAACACCCTTGCAGGGCCGATGTGTCACACTCAGGAACTGGCTCAGCCACCCACTGGCTCCTTCATCAGGCTGAGCAAAGCCTCCCAGAAGTGCAGGGGGCTGTGGAGAGCATTCCCTGGCTGCACAACGGAGCACTCAGGGCTGTAGAGAGCATTCTGTGCTCCAGCTCCACAACCAAAGCCACCCACGAGCGGCCGTCCCTCCATGAGCAGCTTTGGCTGCACATCCAGCCAAGAGCTGGAGGGGTCTGGGGACAGGGCACACAGCCCCAGAACCCTCACCTGAGCCCCTCCGTCATGGCAAAGGAGGGAAGGGACCCCCCCAGCCAACACCACGCTGGGTGTGGGCTCAGACACCCATGAAGTGCTTTGGCAAACAGGAGCACCCGCAGGGACCTCCCAGGGATGGGTGTCCCCAGCCACCCACTGACAACGCTTTCCCAATCCCACTGGTTGCTCCGGGACCGCTCTGCCGCAGCACCCACACCCTCCCCCTGCCACCAGCCCGTCCCTGTCACACCCAGAGGGGTGGCTGGGCTGGCGCAGGCCCCGGCACGTCCCGCTGGCTCCTGGCTCCTGGCAGGGGGAAGCCACCGTGGGGTTCCAAGAGCACTGCCAGCACCAACGCCTGGCTCAGCAGGATCCCTGTGCCAGCACCTCTGGTCACAGAGCTCCTCTGTCCCAAGCCTCCAGCTCCCCTCCTGCCTCTCCATGACTCAGGCGCACGTGGTGGCTCCAGGAGGAGGGAGATAAAGGGGCTGCACAGCCGGGGAGGGCCCAGAGTGGGCTCTGGGCATCAGCAAACCCCGAGCCGGGCTGGGTATGGGATGCTGGGAGCAAGGACAGGGTTCAGCCAGGCCACAGCAGCTCCCAGTCACGCTCCAGCCCTCCCTGCCAGGTCCCCAGGGACCCCACACCCAGCTGGCATCACCCAGCCAGCCCGTGCTGTGGGCGCAGCAGGGCAGGTGGCCCCGCGAGGACACGGGGACGGAGCAGGGCAGCTCAGGTTCGTCCCTGTCCCGGGTGACGCCCCAGGACCGCACAGACCGAGGCTCCAGCGGGTGAAACCAGCCGGGAAAGGAGGCTCCTGCCCTGCCCAACCCCCTGACCGGTCGTGCCACCGCAGCTGTCACCGAGCCCACGGCAGGGCCACGGCCAGGGCACAGCCCCGGAGCAGTCGGTGCCCCAAGGGCAGGAGCAGCCCTCGCGTGCTCAGAGGTCACGGCCAGGCCAGGGCAGCCCTGGCTGGGCCTTGGTCCCTCTGAGCCAGGGCAAGAGGTGGATTTTGCCTTCAGGATTGCAAAGGTAAACTTTCCAAGCTGGTCCAGCAGCCTGGACTGGCTGTGTCCGGCCCTGGGAAGCACCTCCAGCACCGTAATCAGCCCCACACACGGAATCAAGGAATGGTCTGGGTTGGAAGGGACCTTAAAGATCATCTCCTTCCACCCCCTGGCATGGCAGGGACACCTTCCACTATCCCAGGCTGCTCCAAGCCCCATCCAGCCTGGCCTTGGACACTGCCAGGGATCCAGGGGCAGCCACAGCTTCTCTGGGCACCCTGTGCCAGGGCCTCACCACCCTCAGAGTAGAATTTTTTTCCTAACATCCAATCTAAATCTGCTCTTTTTCCATGTAAAGCCATTGCCCCTTGTTCTGTCACTTCAGACCCTTGTCCCCAGTCCCTCTCCAGCTCTACTGGAGCCCTGTTAGGCCCTGGCAGGGGCTCTGAGCTCTCCCTGGAGCCTTCTCCTCTCCAGGTGAGCACCCCCAGCTCTCCCAGCCTGGCTCCAGAGCAGAGGGGCTCCAGCCCTTGGAGCAGCTCCGTGGCCTCCTCTGGACTCGCTCCAACACAGGCACATCCCGAGGCAGCAGCCAGCTCTGATCCTAACCTCCCCTAAGACCAGAGCCAGCCCCAGCTCTGAGAGGTGGGCAAAAAACAATCCATGAGCTGCAGGTGTGATCCAGAGCCCCGATCACCTGGAGCCCAGCCTAGACCCTGCTCTTCCCTCCAGCTGCTGCATTTGCTGCCTGCAGGTTGTTTCACCGCAGTGGGAAGACCAGAGCTCCAGGAACCCATCCCCCAGCCCCAGGCTCACGGAGAGCCCTGCCAGCAGCAGTGTGTGTCCGGAGCTCGTTTTCCTCACTGCCCTTGAGATCATGTGAAAACGGGAGTGCTGCTGTAAATAGCCCAGGCCGTGGGCAGCCCAGTCAGCAGATCCAGCCACGGGGAGCTCCGTCCTGCACAGGTTTGCTCCAAATTTTCCTTGTCCTTCCTCCTTCTCCCTCCTCATTCTTGCTCAGCGTCCTCTCAACACATCCAGGACCTACGGGGGTATCAGGGGATGCTGCGTGTCCCTGCTGGGACAGAGCCTGATGGGGACAGGGATGTGGCTCAGCCCAGGTGTGTCCCCAGGGCTTGGCCACCAGGCAGCTGCTCCCAAAGGCAGTGGGGACCAGAGCTCTGCAGCTGAGGGGCTGCAGCAGCACAGGCACAGGCAGACCCGTCGACGGGGAATCAAGGAATGGTTTGGGTTGGAAGGACCTTAAAATCATCCAGTGCCAGCCCCTGCCATGGCAGGGACACCTTCCACTGTCCCAGGCTGCTCCAAGCCCCGTCCAGCCTGGCCTTGGACACTTCCAGGGATCCAGGGGCAGCCACAGCTGCTCTGGGCACCCTGTGCCAGAGCCTCCCCACCCTCACAGGGAAGAATTTCTTCCCTGTATCTCACCTAATTTCCCTTCTTTCAGTTTGAAGCCATTCCCCCTTGTGCTGTCACTACAATTCCAGATGAAAGTCCCTCTCTGGCTTCCCTGTGGCCCCTTCAGACATCGGAAGGAGCTGTGAGGTCTCCACAGGACCTTCTCTTCTCCAACATGCACACCCCCACACGTGTGTTCACACACCCCCTGCGAGGGGCTGGAGGCCAGCAGCTGGCAAATCCCAGCAGGAACAGTCATCTGCATCCTCCTCCAAGCCCACATCCCATTTGGCAGCCACGGCCCTCACGTGTCCACTGCCCCTCACATCTGTGCAGGGGGTGAGGTGCCTTAGGAATCCCAGCCCTCCGCAGAAGCCCCCTGGGATGATGTGGAATCACGGAATCATGGAATCATAGATTGGTTAGGGTTGGAAGGGACCTCAAAGCTCATCCCATTCCACCCCCTGCCATGGGCAGGGACACTAGAGAGCAGGAGTAGAGTGGCAGCAGGAGCTGGAGCAGGGTGCCCAAACCCCTGCGGATGCCACAGGGATCCCTCACCCCAGGCAGGGAATTTTCCTCTTGGTCCAGAAAAAATTAAGAAAAACAAAAAGGACAAAACAGCTCGTTGAAGCAGAACCGCCGGGGTGGGGGGGCCGTGGCCTGGCCTGGCTCCTTTCCCAGCCCTGTGGGACAGCCGGACTCAGGCCAGCTCCCCCTGGCCCCACGCAGTGTCCCGTGTCCCCCGGCCAGCCCAGCCAGGGGACGATGACAGGGATGTGCTTGCAGGGCAGTGCAGCAGCAGACACGGGGGGGTCCTCATGTCCCTTTGCTGGGGATCCCTGCCCTGGTGACAGTCCCTCTGGGCCATGGTGGTGGTGGCCCACGACATGGTGGGACAGGTGACCCGTGGGCAGCGTGTGCTGGCCTGGCCAGTTTGCCAAGGCTGCTGGGGGAGGAGTTAATTACTAATTTAGCCAGTAAATGATTAGTGAGTGGGCGTGGGCTGCTGGGGGGAGCACAGGCTCCCAGCAACCCCAGACCAGTGGCACCGACAGGGACAACCACCACGGTGGCATTGACAGGGACAGTGATGGCCTGGATGGCTCTTCCAGCAAGGGAAACAAAGCCACTGCAGGGAGGCTGATGCCACTGGTTGTCCCCAGGTGATGTCCCCAGGTCACCCCTCTCAGTGGGGCCGCTCCAGCCAGCCCTCTCTGCTGCCTGGTCCAGGCACACCAGTGGGTGTTCCCACTGTCCCTTGGCCGTGCTCCCATGTCCCAAATCCCGGCACGGTGCAGGCAGGGTGTGTGGGCACCCCCCTGAGGGCACAGCACGGCGAGGATGGGGTGCACACATGGATGGGGGGCACAGGATGCCACGGATGAGGTGCCCAGGGCACCCCACAAGCACCCGGACATGAGGACCCATGGCCATGGGCTGTCCTGGCTCATCCTGGGCTCATCCCAGCAGGAATTTGGGAAAGACTGACAGCAGGAGATGGCTCCAGGCAGGCTGAGTACCAGTGGCAGCCAGCACAAGGGACAGTGCCACTGCCGATGGGGCACAGGAATCCCGCAGAGCCAACGGCTGCACCCAAAGGGTTAAGCCCCAGCCGGCAGTTTAGGGTTTCGGGAATTTGAATGTGAGCTCATTTCCACCCAGAAACACAAACTCCTTCATACAGGCCTGACTCAGCCCGGCTGAGCATCCAGAGGAGATGCCAGCACTGGGGGAAGTTGGGCACCAGTTCCTCACCCGGGGGCCCTGGGACAGAGAAGGGGCTGGAGGAGGTTTTGTTCCTGATAACCGCAAAACCCAGAGCCTGACCCAGCAGCTCTCCGTACTTCTCCCTCTCATACAAACCAGGAGAGGCTGGAACAGGGAAAGCAAAGTAGGGAGAGCAAAAACTGGGAGAGTTTCCCCTCTGACCTCCTTGAACCCAAATGAACCCTTCACACAAACCCATCCAAACCCATCCCAGGGTGCTCCAGCTCTGGGCTGCTGTCAGGACTGGGACTGAACTTGACCAGAACAAGTCAGGAGCAGAGGCTGCTCTGATGCCAGGCACCGCTCAGCACTCAGAGATCCGGCAGGACAGGGGCACTGCCAGGCTCCAGCACTACTCCAAAATCCATCGGGGATATTTTCAGAACTGAAAATATTGCCTGCCACCAGCTCAGAAGGGTGGTGGTGGGGGTGCAAAGGGAGCACGTCGTGCCTCCCCCAGGCTGCAGCTCGGGAGCAGCCGGCTGTCCTGTGACTCAGCCGCGGTGGGAAGGGTGGGCTGAGCCGCAGGAAGGGATGAGGCAGCGGAGCCTCGCCGGAGAAACCAGCTGGGGCCGGGCCTGAACCGGTTCATCCTCTCTCGCCGTGCCTGTGCCCTGCCGGGCTCTGCCCCCGGATGAGTCAGGAGCGCCCGTGGTGCCAGCTCAGGGCTGGGGCACCCGCTGGGGACACGGCTCTCCCAGAGGTGCCCCCATCCCCGGCACCCTGCGGTGTCCCCCTGGCCAGCTGTGACCCTGGGGTGCTCCCAGGGCCGTGTGCCCACCGTGGAGCACCCAGCCCATCTCCCAGCACCTCGCCCTGCTTGCACAAGGCCGCTGCCCTCCCGGCCCAATCCAATGTGCTGGGACACAGCCACGCTCCCGTGGCCCTGCGAGGCTCTGGAGCCAACCACGGCATCCACGGGGCTCAAAATGAAGCAGCACATGCAGCAGCAGCTCCTCAACCTCTGAACAGCTGAAAAACACTGAAAAAACCACTCTCAGCCGTGCTTTGGACACCTTCTGCTGCTTCTTTGGACACTGCTGCTCCTGCTCCCCAATCCCAACCATGAGCCAGGCTCAGCCCCCTGCACCAGCCCCTTGCCGTGGCTCGGGGTCACTTCCAGCCCAGCAGGACAGGGATTAGTGGCCGGCTACGTGCCGGCGGGTGTTTTCCTGCGCCGTGGATGCCGGTGTCCCGCTGCTTCCTGGGAACAGTGCGGGGCTGCTGCGTGCGAGGAATGTGCCTGTGAATAACAAACAGCAGCGGGGCCGTCCAGCGGCGCTGGGCCGGGCTGGACTGAGATGCCTGCCCTGAGTCTCCCTGCCCAAACAGCCTCTGAGGGATGGGGAAGGAGGAGATCCCTTCCCTCATCCCACCTGCAAGCCCCTTTTCCCCTTGGAGCAGCCTTTGGGGCAATGCTCCAAAGCCATGGGGCACAGGTGCCCTCACAGCTGGGTTAAAGCCACTCCAGCCCAGAGTGCCACCTGACAGCGGGCACAGGGACAGGTTCAAGGCCACCAGTAGAGGTGACTGCACTCCCAGGACTGCCAGGATACGTCCCACGGACAGGCAGGTGGCTGTGGGAGGATGTGGAGCATCCCTGTAGGGGGGCTTGGCTCAAGCTGAACACCAATCCCAAACTCTGAGCTGGACCAGCACCCACTGCCCTCATCCTGGCTGCAACCACATCACCCCACATGTCCCTTGTCCCTCTGAGTGCCACCAGCACCCGGCCAGGGTGGAGAAGAGCTGCCACCCCTGTGGTTCTCCCCGCGGCAGGGTGGGACCCAGCACCAGCCCTGCCCAGATAAGGTCCGGCTCATCCCCCAGCACCGGCCGGGCAGCATTGCATCCCTCGGGAATGGCGCAATCCCGCCGTGCCGAGCCGGGGCGTGCACAGCCATCCACATCCTCCAGCCCCTGGGAGCTGGGGCACAGGGAGCTGAAGTCCCCATGGCAAAAGGGACATAGCAAACTTGGGCATCCCCTGTGCTGGCGGCAGCTGGGGGTGGGCGGTCCTTGCTCCGGGAGGTCCCAGCAGCCGCTTCCCTTGTGTCCCCTCACGCCCAGCCCCAGGGAGAGGAGCCGAACCCGGCACACTGTCCCTGTGCCCAGCTGGACAGCGCCAGTGGGAAACCCAATCCAGCCACAGGGGAGGAGACCAAACAAAGATTTTTATGTGCATCCAAAACAACAACCCAGCCAAGAGGGATTTGAAGAAAACAGCCCTGAGCCTGTCCTGGAGCCTGTCCTGGAGCTCCCTCCCCTGCTGCTGGGGAGGCTCCTGTGTCCAGCTCCTCCGTACCCATCCCACAGGATGCTGAGCCACCACCACTGTGGGGTCTGGGAGCTGGCTCACCCCAGCTTTGGGCACATCCCTTCATGCAGGAGAACCTCCCAAGGGGCTGAGCAGAGCTGGCAGAGGGAGACAGGAAGGCAGGACAAGTGTCCTGTGCCCCAGGAGCCACCAGCACAGCAGGAGATGGGCGAGATCCTGCCCCAGGTCCCCTGTCCCCTCCAGGGCAGTGTCCCATCCGTCCTGCTGTGTGGGACTGTCCCATCCGGGGAAGGAGAAGGAGTCTGAGTTCCCAAGACGAAGTTCCCAGAGAGATCCCTGCCAGGGAAGGGCAGGAGGGGACAAAGAAGGGCAGGAGGGCATGGCAAAGGGCAGGAAGGCACAGAGAAGGGCACTGTGCTCTACCAGAGCTGGGACCTGTGTCAAATGTCGCTGCTCTTTCCCTTTGAAAAGGGGGAAAAGGTGGAGTTTTATTCCTTCCTCCCCCGCCGGTCCAAGAGACTGGGAGGAAGCAACGAGCTGCTCTGCTCTGCCCCTTCCTCCCGTCCTGGCCCCGGCACCGGGCTCTCCATGGAGCCACTGCAGGCACGTCCAGGCACAGGACAAGGCTCCAAGGCCAGCCAGGGGCTGGGGAGGGGGCACAGCTCCTGCTTGGGGACCTCACCAGATGGGCCCTGGGGGCTGCAGCCCCAGGATGAGGTGACATCCCCCAAAACTGAGTGGTGAGACCAGACCTGGCTCCTGCAGGGGCAAGCAGGTCCTGGAGAGCTGGTCCTCACCTGCCTTCACACTGTGCCCCATCAAGTGCCCGTGGATAAACATCCCTGGATCCCTCCAGCCCTTCTTCCTGCTGGAAAGCTCAGAGACACAGGAGCCTGTCGGTCCCAGGAGGGTGGGATGGAGCTGGCAGGGGCTGTGCCAAGAGGCACCGAGCCCCTCTGAGCTCTGAGCCAGCCTCTGCAGTGATTTGGGGGCAAGAAGGAGGCAAAGGCTTGGGAAATCCCAGCTCCCGGCTGTGTCCCTACAATGGGTTTTGGAGCGTCCGATACTGCTGTGGGGGTGTCCTGGTCTGGGGGTGCTTTTCCCTCCCTGGGCTGGCCCAAGGAGAGCTCTGAGCTGCCATCCTGGCTCTGTTCCTCCAGTCCTGGCCCTGCTGCTCTCAGGCAGAGCAGGGATCTCCTCCCTGCATGCCCCAGCTCGCTCCAGTCGAGGCCTCTGGCTAAACCCTCGCTGGGGGAGGCAGGGAAAGCCCTCTCCGAGGGAAGGCAAGCTCTGCCCCGGGGCTGAGCACGGGCACGGCCGGGAGGGCTCCCATGGCCTGCCCACGTGGGAAGGCCACCAGAACAACGTCCCCTGCCTCAACTCGCTGGCTCGGAGCGAGCCCCGTGCCCCGACACGACGGCTGCAGGTAAAGCCCCAGCTTGCCAGGACCAGCCCTCGCCGCTGGCAGGGAGCCCTGACATGCCAGGGGAGTTATTTATTTGGCGATGAAAGACACCCATTTCGCTGGGAGAAACCACTCCACGGCTGCAGCGCCGAGCCCTCGGAGCCTCCCTGCACAGCTCCCCCCGGGGCAGGGTGAGGGTTTCAGCCTCAAGACCAGCCCCAGAGCCCGGCAGCCTCCACCTCCCACGCCGGCTGGAGCTGAGCTGCGGCAAAGCCTGGGAAATGAGTGTCACGCTTAGGGAAGCCGCAGAGAACCTCCTCCCACTGCCAGCAGCCTCCATCTCCGGGGCACGCCACAGCCTGGTGCTTTGTGGCACCTCTGGAGCCGGCCCTGCATCCCATCCCATCCCATTCCATCCCATTCCATCCCGTCCCGTCCCATCCCAGCCTCCTGGTGGGTGGGATCAGCAATATGCAGGCACCGATGCCCAACAAAGCTCGTTGGAGCAGGGAGACTGCAGGTCCGGCCCCAGGGATGAGGCTCGGTGTCACCTCTGCCACTTCTTCGTGGGCTGGTGCCTGTGCAAGTCCTGCCCTGAAATTAGCAGCTGCTTCACTCCGTAATTAACGGGCTGGTGACTCCCCGGAGATGCCAGAGCAAGGTGTGAGCTGCCGGGGACCCTCCCTGTGCTGCCACCCACCCCCGCGTCCCTCTGGCCATGGAGAAATCCGGTGGCTCCAGCTGCATCCCTGGGCTCTGCCACTCAACCGGGATGGCATCCAGGAGCTCCAGCTGCATCCCTGGGCTCTGCCACTCACCCGGGATGGCACCCAGGAGCTCCTGCTGCATCCCTGGGCTCTGCCACTCACCCGGGATGGCACCCAGGAGCTCCTGCTGCATCCCTGGGCTCTGCCACCCCTGGGCTCAGGACCACCAGCTCCACCCAGAGCCAGCCAGCTCCTGCCAGCCACGCTTCACCTCAGCCCCCAGGAGAAGGAATCCATGGGATGCTCTAGGGAAGGAGTGATTCCAGCATGAGGGAAGAGCTTCATCCAGCCCCATGCTGAGAGCACCCATTGCCCCGGACAGGAGAGGACGCTGTGTAAAACTCCAGGGCACCCAGTGACATCCTGGTTTCCCAGGACACCCTATCCCTGCCACCCTCATGTGCCCAGGTGATGGTGCCCACGCTGGGCATCCTTGCACAAGGAGGATGAGCTAGTCCCTGCTCCAGCCCACAGAGCAACTTGGAAGCAACTCCCAACCCACATCTGGGAGGAAGAGGAGGAGGAGGAGGGCAGCCAAAGGGTGTTGACAAACAAACTGAATGACTCAGGCAGGAAGATGTCCAAACCAGGGTGGCAGGAGGAAGCACTGGTCAGAGACCCTGGAGACTGGACTGCAGGAGCTGCAGGCAGCTCTGCCAGCAGCTGTACATCACACCTGGCTGCCCTGACAGCCCCAGTACCTGCAGGGAGCTGCCTCCGTGCCTGCCTGGAGCCCTCCAGCCCCACCAGAACCACCAGTGGGAGGAAAGACCCTGGTCCTGAGCCACCCAAGTCACGCACGTGTGGCTCGTGACTTCTGGGAGACATTGGCACGAGCCTCACGCAGGCACCATCACATGGGCTGGGACAGGGCATGGGACCTCCACAGCCTGGGCACTGTGGGCATGGCAGGGCTTTTCCCATCTCCCTCCTGCATTTATCTCATTCCCAGGAGGGGCACAGGTCTGGCCCAGGCTCTCCACAGCAGATCTAAGGGGCTGCAACCTCGGGAAGCACTGCCAAGCCCAAAGAACTCCTGTCCCTCCAGCAACCAGGGGTCATGGCAGCCTGGGCAGCAAATCCAAACCCCCCAAATTGGGAGGACAAGTGGGAAAAGCTGCTTGGAGAAGGGCTGGATCCCTCCTGGGGCAGCAGCAGCGGAGAACAGGCCGAGCTAGGCAGGAAAACCCGGAGTTTTCCCCGCCACGTTGCTTTGCATGCCTGACAGCAAGTCGTGCCTTGCCTGTTGGGTTCCAGCCCCTCCCAGCTCCGGGGGCTCCTCAGCCAGCCAGGAGCCCTGGCAGCAGCAGAGAGGTGCTCCAGGAACCCAGTTTGCCCCAGTCTCTCCCAGGGAGGTGTCCCAGGACAGGTGTGTGTCCCCTACTCACCCCAGCATGGCATGGGACACATGCCAGCCCAGTCTCCGTAATCCTGTTCCACAGGGATCTTTTTTTCCTCATGAAATCTTTTTCCCATGAAATCTTTTTCCCACGAAAAGCCCTCTGCGGCCCCCAAGCACGGGTTAAATCCCACCCTGGGGTAACAGCTCAGCCAGGGTGCAACCATCCAGCCTGGCCTTGCAAACACCCAATCCCTGACCCAGCAGAGACAGATTCCTGCACAGGAAACCCAGGCAGGCTTTTCCTTGTTATTCTTCAGGATTAGGATCACAGGGGCTTGCACAGGGAGCTATCTCTGCACAGACAACCAGCAAGTAACAGGGAAATTCGGGATGTGCTTTGGCTCCAAACACGCCACGGGCAGCCCCGACCCGGTGCAGCCTCGCGGATCAGCCGGGCTGAGCTTTAACTAATGCAAGATGAAAACCCCAGAGCGAGTTCCAAGCTCTCCTTCAAAGCCCAGAAACCTGCTGGCGTCCTGCTGAGCCGCATACCACGTAAGCATTCCTGCCAGGATGGGGCCTGGCAGGGCGGCTGGGCTGCACCGCGAGACACCGCATCCCTGTGCCAGCCCCACGGCGGCTCCAGCGCCGCTCCGCCGGCAGCAGCATTTCCCCCAGAGCCCTCGGGGACAAAAGGACTCCAGAGCCACTCCCGTGGCTTTATGGCCGCGACAGAGGAGTGATATGGCGGAGTCAGCTCCAAAACATCGGCGCTCCCCAGCCCTTGAGCAGCCGGCGAGATGCACAAGGTCCAGCACGAAGCCACCCTCGGCTGTGACACCCGCCCAGGTGCGGCTCCGCTGGTGCGGGGGTGGCATCACCCACTGGAGACGAGGTTTTGCCAGCCTGGGGAGCTGAAACCAAAGCTCGGGCTCGAAAGGGCTCGGAGGTCACGTCCTGCCTGCTCAGAAGCCCCAGGGAGCCAAGCGCCCGCATCACGAGTGACGCAAAGTGGCCTGGGGGAGCCCAGCACCGCGACGGAGGGGCGACCCCGCTTACGGGGGTCAGGCGTGTCACCACAGACCCTAATTAGCAGCCCTGACCCCCCCAGCCACGGCTTCACACAATCGCAGCCTGTGCAGAGCCGTAACCCCGCGCTCCGTGGTTCCCAGGCAGCTCTGGCCAGACATCCTGTGCCGGGGGCGAGGCGCTGCCGCCCCGGGACAGACGGGCTCTCAATGACCACATTGTCACCCTTCCCCGTCGCACGGCGGTGGCGGGGGCACTGCTGTGTCCTGCCTGTGCCGGGGCAGGCTGGAGGCAGCCAGGGGTGCAGCCAATCCTTCCCTCCACCCCAGAACCTTTCAGGGGGGGGTTCCTGAGGATCTCCCAGCACTGTGAAGGGGGATGAGACTCATCTGCCAGCCAGCCCCCGCAGTCCCCGTGCTGACAGCGGTGTCCCTGCGCTGGGCCCGGCTTCCAGCATCCCCCGCAGTCCAACTCCCCTCTCCCCTCCCCGCAGCCCGAGGGCTCCCCGAGCCCCGCCGGCAACACAAACACCCCCGGCACAACCCAGCCTTTCATTTGGGAGGCACATGGGCACCCCGGGTACCCCCCCGAACTCCCCGAGCTGTACCGAGGCAAAACCACGGGGAAACTAAAAATTAAAAAGTTTAAAGAGCGAGAGAGAGGCGAAGAGCAGGCATGGGGGTCCCGGCAACGCTGAGCTGGGGAGTTCCCAAAGGGACTGAAGGAGGGATGGGGAGATCCCGCCGGGGATGAGCGGAGCGGGGGGCGCGCCGGGGGCTCACCTGCGATGTGCTGGCGGCGACCCTCGTCCAGGTGCGTGGAGACCACATCTCCCATGGCGAGCGGAGCCGGGCCGGGCCGCGCGGCGGGAGGAGCGGCAGGAGGAGGAGGGAAGAGGGAGGAGGAGAAGGAGAAGGAGGAGGAAGGCAGCGCTCGGGGCGGCCCGGCAGCGCGGCGCCCCACAGCCCCCCCCGGCCACTCCTCCCGCACCGCCCCGCGTCCCGCCCGCCGCCCCCGGCCTCGGGGAGAGGCTGCGAGTGTCCCCCCGCCGGGTAATTAGCCGCGCTAATTGCCGCGGGGGGATGGGCAGGATGGAGGAGGGGCCGGGCCCCCCCAAGCTGGGCAGTGCCCGCGTGTCCCCCCCGCGCTCCCGCCGGGAAAACCGGCTCCGTGCTGGCACCGCGCTGCTCCAGCCCGGCATTGCAACACCCGGCCTCCGTCCTACCTGCGCCCACACCCCGCAGCCGCCAGCCTTGACCTTGGTGCCACACTGCAGAGCGGGCGTGGGAGCCGGCGGGCAGCGGGCACAGCGAGGGGCCCCTCGCCCTCCCCAGCCCGTGGGAGAACGCGATGGGAACGCTCGAGTTGATTTAAAACCCGCCCCAGCCACAGATTTTGGACCAGGAGCTGTCCCGGGATGGGGGCTGGCATCTCCCGGCTGAGCCAGGGAGCGGGAGGGCACACTCAGAGAGGGACACTTAGAACCGGGAATGTTCCACCGATCCTGCAAAGTCTCCTCGGACACAGCCGGGGAGGAAGCAGCTGGAGCCGCGGAGCTCGAGGAAGCGGTGGAAAAGCTCCTCCTTCCTCTCGCTGCTGCTGCGGCTCCTTCCCCAAGCGCAACAGGCGGAAACAGCCCTGGCAGGATCCTGCGGCGCTGCCTGGGCACGATCCGCGGGGAGCAAAGGGCTCGCCGGCGTCATTCCCGGAGCCTGGGCACCGCCAGCAGCTCGGGGTGTGACCGAGGGAGGCAGAGGAGGAGGAGGAGGAGGAGGAGGAGGAGGAAGAGGAAGGAGGACGTGGTGGCGTGACCAGAAAGTTCAAGCTGTTCCCAGCTGCAGGGCGGCTCCGGGGAGTCGCTGCCGAGGTGGACGCACGCCTTGGCATCGCTCTGGTCCCTGGATGCTTCCAGACCTCTGGAAGCTGGGGCTGGGCTGGGCGAAGCTCGGCTCAGCTGCTTGGCTCGGTGTGGGGCAGGCAGCGTGGAAACGGCTCCAAGAGGCTTTTCCTGGGCTGGACTTGTTTACCCGGGAGCGGTGGGAGGGAGGATTGGAAGTGGCCGGGCTGGGAGCGAGGCATCCTGTTTATCCTCCTGAAATAGCTGCCCTTGGCCGCCGCGGGGTTGGGCAGGGGGCGGCAGGATGCGCACACCCCTCCCCGCCCGCTGCCACCCCCAGCCCTGCCCTGGAGCGGTGCCACCACTCCGAGCGACACCAGCGGGTCGTGCCCCCTCGCCGTGCCGGGAGGATGCCACCCTGGAGCCCAGAATCCTCGTTTTTGGGCAGGGACGCAGGGAGGGATGCGGGTGATCCCGTGCCAAGCTCTGTCGAAGCCGAACACTCCCCACGTGGCCAAAAAACATCAGGACGTCAACTGGCACCCAGACGCCACCTGCATTTGTCCCAGCACCCTCGGGAATGCCCAGAGGGCATCAGCCTTTTCCATCCTGACACTGTTCTCACCCCTCCGACTCATTTCAATGGGAAAATAATTCCGAAGCTGGAATATTCCCCTTTTTTTCCCTGTGATGCCCCTTAAGAAGGCTTTACCCTTAGCAGGGGGCTCGTTTGCAGTTTGTTTGCCTGGTCAAAATGCTGCTGATATCAAGGGATTCTCATGGGAAATTTACCTGCAGCAAAATCTCATTTCCAATAGAAAATCGTTCCACTGGAGGCTTTTAAACACTTTCCCCAGTGCTGATCCCCGAGGAGTCTGGCTGTGAATTAATTTGAAATTCTGTCTTAGTGGGGTGATGGTATTTAAGAGGCGATGAAAATGCATCCACCCCCTTCAAATTGAAAATAAATGGGAACATCTATCCATGTAAATAACTTCATTATTAGAAACCAAGCTTCATCCTTTCCGGAAAAGCAATGTATGGAATATGATTTAGGCAGTGCACACACAGTCCTGCTAAATAAACCAAGTAAGTGGTTTAAAAGCCTTATTTTTGAAAAATTAATCCACACAAGCACTGGAGCACTGAGTCATCACCTGCCTCTTTTGCCCACTGGTGTGTTTCTTAAATAAAAAAATTAAAATCTGAATTAAGAGGTAAAAAATAGACAGCATTCATATTGTTGGCTTGCAGACAGGAAGGGGATGTTTGTGGCACGCAGAAATAGCGTGTCAACAGAGCCGGGAGGCTGTCACACGGACACACAGGCTGCTTTTGGGGCTGCAAAAACCACCTGAGGATAGGCACGATGTCCTGGCACCGTCAGACAGCACCACGTGGTGACACAGCAGCGAGCTTGTGGCACAGGCTGGGTGGTGGCAGAGACAGGCTCAGCTGCTAAAGCTTGGGACAGGAAAGTAAAGAAGTTGCCTGAAGGGTTTTGTTGTGATTTGAGACACTTGGAAACTCAAAACTCAGCAGCTGAGCACGTTTTGGTTTATTCCCACATGGCCACGTGCAGAGGGGATTGTCCCCAACCTGCTCCTGGTCAGGGTTACCTCCTTCCCCACAGCCNTCCCACATGGCCACGTGCAGAGGGCACTGTCCTTGTGCTCCTGGTCAGGGTTTCCTTCATCCCTGCCACCCTGATGGGTGCCTGAGGAGGGTGAGGATGGGGATGGGGATGGGGATGGGGATGGGGATGGGGATGGGGATGGTTTGTCCTTCCTCTCCAGCTGCAGTTTCTGGGAGCCCAGCCTGGCCCTGCTCAGGCACTGAGCCCATCCTGCTGAGCACAAGGGGTGCAGACACAGCCCCCCACTGCTCTCCTGCCTCCCCTCCTGGCTCCATCCTTCCCGAGGATGTCTTTAAATCCATCTCCCTCTGCAGGCTCAGCTCCCAACTCCCTGCCCTCCTTCCCCACATCCCTCTGAAAAGGCTCCAGGTGATGCCGCTGCATTCAGGAGAACAAACCACCAGTTCCAGCGGCACAAGTGATGCTCAAACGGCTTTGTCACATCCTGTCCTGTGCCTGTCCCACGTGCTCGGGCTCGGAGGGACCCAGCACAGACGTCCCTCCCATCAGAGGCTGTGCAGTGTTGGAGTTGTGCAGAACTGCAGCCTGATAAAGTCTAATAATGCCAGCTAATTACATCTCACTGAACAGATGGAAATAATGCTTATCTGCCTGGAGCTGCCCGAATTATCTATCCCAACTTGGAAATGAAGGATTTCCCTGTGAATACAGCCGAGGAGAATAAACACTCTCGTGATTTCAGGCAGCTCCTGGGATGGTGGAGATGGCAGCAGCGAGGTGAGATAGTTCCCAAATTATTAAAGCCTTCAAAGCCTTCAGTGCATTAGCCCATCATGATGAGCAAAGTGTTCCATACCTGTCCTTCACCGTCCCAGGACTTCTCCTGGATGATCCTGATGCCACAATCCATGGCTGTGATGAAGAATTTAAAAAAGAAAAAAAAAGTTGATTATGTGGGATATTCTTTATGCTCACAGCAGTCAAACCAAGCCTGACAGGGGCTGCGTGCTCAGCTCCCTGCCCTCCTGCCCCTCAGCTGATCCCGCTGGATGCGGTGCCTGTGGGGAGGCTCATCCCACCTTGCTCCCGTTGGATTTTCCGTGAAGTCATTGCCACAGAGTCAAACCTGACCTCTCGGCAGCAGAGGTGGTGGGTGCACCCGCAGAGCGCCCAGAACAGGCTGTTCCCAGCCACTCACCACCTCCAGAATCCTGCTGAATTCCTGCAGCCACTAAACATTGCCGGACGAAGCTTCCACCCCAGTAAATGTTTATTTCCCTCTCGCCGACACGAGGAGCAGTCAGTGGAGTTTTCCTTCCACTCTCAATGACCCTGGCACGAGGATCTATTTCCACCTCAGCAGATCACCGGGAAACCCGATCGCCGTGGGGGAAGAGCCGGGGGGGGTTTGAGGGCAGGACATGCAGCCAAGGGGAGGTCGGGGTGTCCCTCGCAGCTGGGCTCAGGTCCCCATCCACAGCGTGGGGGGTGGAAACCCAGCTGGGGTCACCTCTAAGGCCTTGGAGGTGCCTAGGACGTGTCCTTGTTAAGGGACCTGAGGTCTGAGCCAGCCCAGGCTGGGCAGGAGGAGGAAGCGCCCGGCAGAGAAGGGGTGGAGGTGCCCTCCTGCGCCGGGGGCTGCTCGCCTTCCCCAGAACTGCTCTCGGTGCAATTAGCAGCAGCGTAATTGCAGCAATAAAACTTTCCAGTGCTGATAAAGGCGAGGGCAGCTCTGCCCAGCCCTGCGAACAGTGATGCCGTGCCCGTGGGCTGCTGCACCCTCCGTCCCACTGCTGACTCCAGCGCTGCGCTCCCAGATAACAGCGTGATTAAAGAGTGCTGAATCAGGCCTGCCTCGACCGGCTTCTGCTGAATCAGGGCTGAGTCCATCAGCTCCAGCCTCAGCGCCAGCCCGGGCACGGAGCTCTGGGCAGGATCCATCAGCTTCAGCCTGGACGTGGAGCTCTGAGCAGGATCCATCAGCTCCAGCCCCAGCTCCAGCCCAAACCCAGAGCTCTGAGCAGGATCCATCAGCTCCAGCCCCAGCTCCAGCCCGCGCACAGAACCCTGAGCAGGATCCATCAGCTCCAGCCGCAGCTCCAGCCCAAACCCAGAGCTCTGAGCAGGATCCATCAGCTCCAGCCCCAGCTTCAGCCCGCGCACAGAACCCTGAGCAGGATCCATCAGCTCCAGCCGCAGTTCCAGCCCAGGCAGGGAGCTCTGAGCAGAGGGATGACACTGACTGAGGCACCTGGGGGTCCGCAAAACCCCCCAAGCCGGTGCCACGGGGCTGTGACAGGCAGCGCAGGGGGTGTCACCCCACTCTCACCCCCCGTGGGTGAGCACCCACCGCCCACCAGCGGCCCGGGGCAGGGAGGGGCCGGCGGGGCCGGGGGAGCGCAGCCCGCGGAGCGCAGGGCACGGGAGGAGGAAGAGGAGGAGGGAGGCTCCTGCGGACCATCATTCCCCTCTGCTGGTCGGCACTGGGATAACTGGTGGCCGCCAGCCAGGCGTTGGAAGGGAGCCGGGATCGGCTCGGTGCAGCCTGCGGAGAGTGCGACAGACTGGCGACATCGGCACCGGCGTGGGCACCGGCGTGGCACGGGGCGTGGGGTGCGGGCACCAGCGTGGGCACCGGGGTGAGCACAGGGTGTGGGCGTGGGGACAGGCACCGGCATGGCATGGGACATGGGACATGGGACATGGGACAGGCACACACATGACAGCCTGGGCAGTGGGATGAGCACGGGCTATGGGCATGGGAACGGGCACCAGCATGGCAGGGTTGTGGCCCTGGCTCTGCTCCTTGCTGTGGGATACTGGGAAGAGTGGTTTTCCAAACCCGTGGGTTCTGCCCCACTTCCAAACCCTGGGCAGGTGCAGGGGCTGGTGCTGGGTCACAGCTCTGGTATTTGCACCAGGGAAAGGAATAAAACCCATGTTTGAGCAACGCTGAACAGCTGGAAACAGGGGGAAGACCCAAAGCAGCCAGGCTGGGCCCTGCCTGCACCCAGAGCAGTGTCTGCTCAACCAGCAGCCCTCACTGCCTCCAGCACAAACACGGGGCTCTTGGAGATGATTAACCCCGAGCAGCTGCGCCCCAGGCAGCTCGTGGGGACACGAACGGCGGGTGACACCGTGCCCTCGCTGTCCCTGCAAGCACCTTCCCCTGGGACACGTTCTCAGCCCCGAGGCCAGGCGTTTAACAGCCAGCGTTGCCTCTGCCTGCACTCAGGGGGAGGTGGAAGTGCCCTCCCCATCCCACATCCCCTGCCCATGGATGCATTCCCCAGCGGATACTGGAGACTCTCACACCCTCCCATAGCGCCCTAAAATCCCAAATGTTCCAGGGGAGCCCCCAGGGAAGATGGGCATAGATCAGCATGAGCTGCCAGTGTTTCCCCCTTCAGCCCCAGGACTCAGAAGATTGTGGAGCAGCCCCGTTTGTGCCGGTTAAACACATTTCCAGCATCCTAACAGTTTTTAACTGAATTTTTGGGGTTGAAAAAGCCCAGAGCGAGGCCTCCTGGCCTAGACTCCTTAGGAGAGGACCAGGAAGGAGGGGTCAGGATGTGGCCCCAAGGCTGCTGGGGGAAGAATCTCCTACATCAACTTCCCCTTGGTGCCACAGACATCCTTAAACTTGTCTGTCAGGAAAACCAGCCTGAGAGCCAGCTCTGACCCCCAGACCAGTCCCTTCTCCCAGCTCCCTGTTACTTCCCAGGGTTCAATCCCACACCAACAGCCACTGCTCACGGTGGAGGGCCCGGTTGCCAGACCTGGCTATCCCAATTTCCTTGACTTGGACCAAAACAGCACAGGATGGAGTGAGGGGAGCAGCCACCACCTCTCCCCATCCACTCTGATGTTCCTTCCCAGCCTTGTGTGGAAAGGACGGTGAGGAAAAGCTGCTCCCCTTCCCTTCCTTGTCTGGCTGTGCTGGGGGTGTCCAGCCCCGGCTCCTCACCCACATCCCCCCGAGCAGGGAAAGGCTTCTGGGGGTCCCAAAGGTTCTAAGGCCTGTGGCCACCAGCCCACAGTCCCTGCTTGGAGCACCCACCATCCCGAGGCATTTTGCTCTCCAGCAAATGTCCTGGAGTGGGAACCAGCCTCCGGGTCCCACCCAGCCCCGAGGCCAGCAGGGGCCTGGAGGTCAGGATGGGGGCTGCCCATATTTGAGCTGCGTTGCCAGGAAGACACTCCAAAGCATCATTCCCACAAGCAGCCCTCTCCACCCACCATGGGGAGGATGTTCCCATCCCTGCCCTCCCAGCTGTCCCCTCCAAAGCCTCCATCCCCAGCCTGACACCTTCCCCAGGCAGCCTGTGGAGCAGGGCAGCTTGGTTCCCGATTTTTCCAATGAAACAAATGCCACTCTTTCCTTATTTATATTTTCTGCCAGGTGTGATGGATGCAAGAGAACCACCAGGCTGCCAGGGAGCTGAGTGTCCCCAAGGGCAGGGGGACACACTGTGGGGACCCCCAGCAGCCGGGTCCAGCTCTCCTGGGGCTTTTCCTACAGACAAGCGATGCTCGGCCTCCCTGGGAAGATTGGCAGGGAGATGGAGGAGCAGTATAAATACCTCGCTCCTAAATAGCCTGCTGGTATTTATAGCCTGCGCTTGGCACCGAGTCCAGTGCCTCTGACAAACTCATCTCTGGATTATTTTTAAGGAAGCGTCGAGGAGAGCAGGTTTTGTGGCGAAGGATTGGGACTCACGGCTGCCTGACCTGGGGCTGCTGCAGCTGGATGGAGCACAGGCCTTTGTCACCCTGCTGTCCCTCCGGGCGCTCCTTTACTGTCCTGTGTCCCCAGGCACTCGGTGACAGGGTGAACCTCTCTATGGCCATACATATATACATATAAATGTATCCATATGCACACACCTGCGGGCACAGCGTGTCTCTGGATCGCTGCCATTTGCTCCAGCTCTGTGCTAGCACCACGCCATTCCCCCCCTCCTCTCCCACTTCCCCCCTTCACCCCATCACACGCTGCCCAGGCTTGGAAACGGAAGTGCAGAAGCACCCAAATCCCCTGGGCACAGCCCTGGGAGGCAGCCACAGAGTCTGGCAGCCCTGGCACCCAGCCTGGAGGGAAAGCTCAGCAGGCGCCGTGCTGGGTGCAGGGTGAACACACTCCCTTTGCCCCCAGATTTACAGCCCTGCCGTGCCCAGCGTGGGGGGGTGGCCACGGGGTGACTGAACCCCTCTGTGTGCGTGTGTAGATATTTTACTGGGAAATAAGCGTAATTCACCCCGGCGACTGCAGCCCTGCGGTGGGGGCAGGTTCCCTCCAGCCCCTCCATGG
>VZTF01001853.1:437616-455786 GCA_013397755.1 Cnemophilus loriae | reverse complement strand
CGGGGGGATTCCCGCGGATCCACGGCCCTGCCGCCTTCCCGGCCTCACTCGCCGCGGGGGTGGGGGGCTGCGCCATCCCCCCGCCCACCCCGGGGTGCTGCATCGGGGACGGAGCCCGAAATGGACGGGGAGAGGCAGGG
The DNA here is from genome assembly GCA_013397755.1 of Cnemophilus loriae. Taxonomy (NCBI): domain Eukaryota; kingdom Metazoa; phylum Chordata; class Aves; order Passeriformes; family Corvidae; genus Cnemophilus; species Cnemophilus loriae. The sequence continues at coordinate 455,646 of VZTF01001853.1, read as the reverse complement.
AGATGTGCCGGTGTTTGTCTGCTGCAGGATCAGCGCTGGGGAGGGGGGGTGGCTCTGGGGCTTTGCTGGGGTTTAATTGGGGGGGCTGGTCCCGGAGTGGGGACGGGGGCTGCCCCAGGCCGGGCGGGTGCGGGAAGGGGGGGTTGGCCCCGCCGCCCACGCAGCCCCTGGCAGGGCCACATGCGGTGCCCTCGGCGGAGAGGGGACAGAGCCCGGCGCCGCTGCGTGTCCCTTATTTTCATTCATCGTCTCTGCGCCGGAATAGGCTGGGAGAGAGCGCAGACACACACACACACAGACACGCAGAGAGAGGTTCAAGGCAGCATCGGGGAAATCTGACTCAACCCTCCCCTTCAGGGTTTAGTGACAAACTGCTCCGTTCTTCCCTGAAAAACATCGTTCCAGACTGAAAATGATAATGTGGAGCCGGGCAGCAGCGCCGGAGCGGGGCTGCCGGGGAAGCGTGGGTGGCTGCGAGGGGGGAGCAGGGTTTGTGCAGGCAGAATGCTGCAGAGGAGCGAGGGCTGGCACCCGGGGGGAGCGCCCTGGGGTCCAGCGCTCCCCCCGCAGCGATCGGGGAGCTCCTCAGGCTGCTGCGGGGAGCTCCTGGGCTCGGTGCATCAGTGCCTGCCTTGGGGGGCTGTTTGCAGGTGGAGCTGCTCCCCCAGAGCTGGGAGCAGCCCGCAGGGTCCCCAGACCCCCCTGTCCCTGGGCACCGCTGCGGCTGGCGCTGAGATTTCCTGGGCTGCGCCAGCCCGCCCTGGGGCTGGCACTCCCTGGAGGTTTTCCTGCAGATGTTTGCTCCTGAGGAGCAAGAGGGCCAAGCCTGGGGCTGACCCCGAGGCAGGACATCTCCTGTGGGCTCCTTCTCCAGGAGGGAGGGAAGGATGGATGGGGAGGATGCTGCCGCGTTGCCATGGCTCGCTCCGCCAGCCCCCCCTCCCGAGCTGCATTCTGCCCTGGCTTCCCTCCAGGCCCGGATTATTCCTCTGACCAGCTGGTGCCATAACAAGACGGGGTTTGGAGGCCTCTGGAGAGGTGGGAGGCGGTGGGCAGGGGGTGAGGTGGGCCAAGGCTGCAGGAGGAGAAGGGCAGAAGCGGATTGTCACCCCCAGAGCTGTGGGGTGTGTGCTGGGGGGTGTCCCTTCACCTTCCCGAGGTGTCCAGCGGCAGTGGCTGCATCCGTGCTGTCGTCTGGACGGGGTTGGAGCTGAGTGTGCTTGTCTCCAGAGGTGGTGCCTGAGGACCAGGTCCTCCTGCTGTGTCCTGTGTTCCCTCTGTGTCCCCTCCCAGGGAGCCCCACTGGAGAACTGGCCCCTCTGCCCTGGTACCGGTTGGGAAAATCTCACTTGAGAGTGGCAGCTCTGAGGGCACCCATCCCCAAATCTTTGCCTGACCCCCAAGTGCCCGGACACCCATCCCCAGATCCTCACCTGACCCCCCACCGCATGGACATCATCCTCTTGTGCCCCTTGGATCTTCTCAGGGCCACCTGCCCTGAGCTTCCTCTGCCCAGCCCAGCGGTGGCTCTCCTGCAGCAGCCTGCAGTGGAGAGGAGGAGGAGGAGGAGGCTGGTTTTACTTCACTGAACTGTCAGCAGTGAGGAGAGACGGGCCCTGCTGCAGGGGTGACACCTGTGCAGCGCCTGCCACCGCGCTGGGCTGGCGCAGGACACGGAGCTGGAGCATATGGAGGTGATTCCGTGCTGGATCCAAAAACCCCTGCAGCCCTTCAGCCTCCCCAGAGGCTCCTGTTGCTGGCGCGGGCAGGTGGGAGAAGCGGAGGAGCCCTGGGATAAGGAAGCATTTTGCAGAGACAGCAGGAAAACACCTTTCCCCCAGGCCACCAGGTGATCCTCCCTGGTGGAGGGAGCAGCCTCACCTGCACAGCCTCCCCCAGAGCTGACCTGTGCCCGCTGCCTCCTGCCAGGGCCGTGCCCGGGAGCCCCACGGCCAAATCCTGCCTGGACCAGGTCTGACAGCGCCCACATGCAGCACTCACTGCCCAGCGTCACTCCGCGTCCCCAGCTGGGCCTCTGCAGGGTCCAGCCCTGCCTGGTGGTGACTCAGGGACCCAGGCTCGGGTTGTGCTGCACCTGCAGGGACAGGGAGGAGGCACGAGCAGGGCTGGGGCCGCCTCCAGCCTGGGGCACAGCCTGGGGACCTGCTGGTACCTGACTCACCCCGGCTGCTTGGGGCACCTTGCGGCTGCCACCAGCCCCTGCTGAGGGCACAGGGAGCCTTGGAGGGTCAGATGCTGCTCGTGGAGGATGTTCTGAGCCCGTCTCAGTGCCCAGGGGACACGGCTGGTGTGCTGCCCCATGCCAGGCCTGGCAAGGACTGTGCCAGGCAGAGAGGAAGAGGAGGCAGCCAAGGGCACAGGGACCACTGGAGGGGTGCCCATGGCATCCTCCTGCCTGCACAGGGCACAGCTGTGGCCTCAGGCTGCTGCAGAAGTGGATGGGTGAGGAGCAGAAGGTCTCTGCAGCCTGTCCCCACCATGGGTGAGAGCAGACCCTGAATCCAGTGGCTCCCTGGACAGCCCATCCTCCCAATTCCACCTTCCAGGAGTCCCTGTGGTGCCACCAGCCTGGTGTGTGGGTGCAGGAATGGACAAAGCCTCTGCTGGGGCTGTGGCTCTGTCACCAGGCTCTGTCTCGCCTCCTGTGTCAGCTCGAAGTTGGAAAAGCCTGAAAAAATCGTTGTAAAATTCAGTGTTCACCATCTCAGGCGCTGCAGAAGAATTTCAGTCTCCAGACCACGGTCTGTACCAGGGGCTGAGAAGCTCCTGCCCATATGTGACCATGGAAGGTGACCAAGAGTGACAGACCTCAGTTTGGCAGGACTTCATCCACTCACCGGTGTCTGCACGTGCAAGAAGGTTAAAAAAGCCACTAACTGAGAGGATTTAGAGTCTTTCCCTTTTAAAAAGAAAAGAAGAAGTGGTGTTTATGTCTGATTCCTCTGCATCTGTTCAAAAAAATGTCCTAGGAGCGACTCCCTCCTTGCCACAAAATCAACACCTTTCAGAGGAGAAGCATCACCATCACATGGCTTTTGGTCGCACGCTGAGGAGCAGATGCTGCTCCCTCCAACTCGCGGCGCGGGGAAGGAGCTTGGCTCTGGAGAGTGCAAAAATAGAGCAGGGCTGAAGGTGCTTTCAATTGTGGGCTCCCACATCACCCAGGATGTGAGAGAACCTGGGAGTGCGCACACGGGAACACGGGAATGTGCACACACCTGCGGGCACCTGGGCTAGAGGGTGTTTTGTGGAGCCCACCAGATGGTGTGACCTTGGATCAGGGAGCAGCAAGGACCACTCAGCCACGTGCCAGCTGCCCTCCAGCCTGTCCTGGTGTCCCTGAGGACACGGGAGACCGGCCCAGCTTGGATTCCCACCAAAGAACCACAATTTGTTGGTGTTTTGCTCCATTTTGGTTCAAGGCAGAGAAGAACCAGCTCGGAAAGTCGTGGCCACACATGAAGGAGCGTGAGGGTCACCTCCCCTCGGGGACACTGTGACACCCTGTGAGTGCTGCCCTGCTGCAGGACAGCTCTGGGCTCCTCTTGGCACTGGAGCACCACCAGCAATGGCCACACCGCAGCCAGGGACAGCATCTGCTGGGCGTGGAAACACCTGGAGCAGGAGGACAAGTGCTGGGGAAGGGTGGTGCCTTCAGCAGGGACCTGAGGGGCTGTGGGTCGTTGGTTCTACTGGAACAGGAAAACTCTGCTCAACTCCCAGACCCTTGTGCAGGCCCAAGGAAATTGTCTGGAGTTACCACGGAATATCCTGAGCTGGAAGGGACCCACAAAGATCATCAAAGTTCAGCTCGTGTCCCAGCACAGGACACCCCAATGATCTCACCCTGTGCCTGATCCTGCAGTGAAAACCTCCTGAATTTTCCTCTGTTTCTCCAGGGCACTCAGAGGGTTCATGGGTGTGATCACGCGTTTCATTTCCCTTTTTCACTTCTGGCTGTGTTACTCAACTTCTGCAGAGTTCAAGAGCTCCAGGTCTCCATCCTCCTCCTGCCTAGGCTGTGCAGCTTTCCCAAGGCTTTGCCCGGCAGGGATAAATATGGACATCCTTCATGAGAGCAGTGCAAACAGGAAAAGGAGGAATTAAACACAGTTTACCGTGATGACTGGGAATAATCCCTGGACTCCTGGGTGAGGGATGTGTCCTCCAGGAAGGCTGAGGGCTTCCAGGTGGGCATAATCCAGTGTGAAAAATGGGTGTTCAGGACTTGGACTGCTGAAGGGGAGGTGTTTGAGACTTGTTTGGGTTATGGGCACAGCTCTCTCCAGACTCAGATCATCCCTGGGTGCTTCTTAGCCATGCTGAGGGACATCAGCTGGGCTTTGTCTCCTCTCCGTGATTTTCCGTGTGCTGGGTGGTGCTGGTGGCCATGGAGGGCCGTTCCTGCCACCTTCTGATCCGTGCTGCCTGTTCTATTTGGGGATGGCACCTGGAGAGCCCCGGCTGGGGCTGTTTGGAGGTGGGGACGTGCTCCACTCCGTCCAGCCGTGCTTGGATCAGTGTAACATTCACACTGGCTTGAGCAATTAGCTAATGAACCAGCACAAAAGCAGTTGCCAGGCCAACCCAAAGCCGAACGTGTCCGTCTGGGAGATGCAGCCTGACAGCTTTTTAGGAGAGGTGGGACTCCAGCAAACCTCGCCGTGGATTTCTGTGATCCAGCTCTCCGGAGCTGCCCGGGAATTTGGGATCCCGAGACGCAGGATGTGTCAGGAGAGTGAAAAGCTCGTGGCTGGGATCAATCCCCAAAGCAGCTCCATCTTCCTGTGCCGCATCAGGTGAGGTCCTGGGATGTGGCAGCGAAGGAGCATTTCTGAGCAGCGGGAATTTGGGCTCCGGGAGGGAAGGGCTTGGCCATCGCTGCTGGCACTGGGCTCAGCCCTACAGCTGGAGTGTCCCTGGCTGCAGCATCGGCACCGCCCTGGTGTCCCAGCGTGGGGTGGTGGCCAGGACGAGGCTTTACCGCTTCCACTGGAGAGGTCAGGGCGGCTCACCCGCTTCCAGGGCTGTTCTGAAGCAGGATAATGGCCTTGGGGAACCCCAGAATGGGTCCGTCTCTTGGGGAACCCCAAAAAGTATCCACCTCTTGGGGCATCCCAAAACGGGTCCGTCTCTTGGGGAACCCCAAAAAGTATCCATCTCTTGGGGAACTCCAAAATGGGTCCATCTCTTGGGGAACCCCCAAAAAGCATCCATCTCTTGAGGACACAGCTTTGTTGGCGTGGGCACCAGTGAGGGCAGGGATGCTCCTTCTTTCCCTGGGACCCATTGGACACATGGGGCTGGCTCTGTTTCCATGGCCAAGGCAGGGCTGGGGGAAGGCCAGGGTGTAAATAACACGGGATGAGCCATTGGAGGGATGGATGGGCTCAAGTCCTACTAGGCCAGCGTGTCGCCTGCTTGGAAATGATGCAGGGTGTCACATCCATGCCACGTGTCACCCTGAGAACGAGCCTGGCTGCCGGTGGTGGGCTGGATCTCCGTGTCACCTGCTCGGTGGCACTTTTAGGGCCACACTGCTCCAGAGGTTTCCCATCCACAGCAGAGATGTGCTGCCCTGTCTGTGGGCTGTGATGCTGGAGGAGGAGCCAGAGCTGTCTGTATTCCCTGTTCTTGGGAGAAATTGTAATTGAAATTCTTCCAGCCTGAAGGAAACAGATGTGACGTGGTAGGTCCAGACAAGCCAAGTGTTGGAGGCACTGGGTGAGAGGCTCACATGGATTTATTTTCCCCCTGAAACCTGGTTTTATCTCCAAGATGACTGTGAGCATCACCAACTGATGTTAGATCCCAAAAACTCTGGCTGGCCAGATGTTTGAGGACATGGGCAGCAACATCTGGCCTGCTGATGTGGAATGGGAGAGCACCACTTCTGGGAGGGGACTGGGCATGACTTGAGAACCTCAGGGAATGGAGCTGCCACTTCCCCTGGGAGTCCAGAGCACTCTTCCCTAAGCTGGGGTTTAATGGCTGCTGCAGGGACACCCAGGAGGGGAAGTTCATGGCCACATCTCCCCGAATGTGCCACCAGTCTCCAGCTTTTGCTCGAGTTTGTGCCCGTCGGCAGGACCCTGGAGCTCTTTGGAGGGTGCTCTGTGGATCTGCCTCTTTCCTGACCCTGCCTGGGCTCTGAGCTGGCTCTGGCAGCCTGTGGAAGAGCCAAAATTTGGAGCCAGATGTGCCCCATGATCAAGGCAGGAGAGGACATCGGTGGAGGGAGCAGCTGTGCCAGGGGATGGGCACCCTAAACCCACAAAGCTCGGAGCAATCACCCTGTGAGGTGCCCAGTTCCTGCTCTGGGAGGCCCATCTTGGTTCCAGGCTCGGGCTGGGGATGTGACAGTGCTCTTTGCAGCCAGGCAGATGCTCCCCTCCTTGAGCATCCTCCATCCAGCCCAACCCATCCCTGTGCCGGAGGGACACGGCGTTCCCACAGAGCCACAACGTCCCCTGCAGCGGCTGCCGCAGCGAGGACACGCTCGGGGAGGGGCTGAGTCAGCAGTTTGGGAGCCCCTTCTGGGCTCTCGTGCCTTTGGGCCCTGTTTCTCCATGGAAGCACCATCCCTTGGGCCACAGGATGCTCTTCCCAGCCTCCTTCCTGCCTTCCTTCCTCCCAACGCCGGGGAATGGCTGGATTTTTGTCACAGGGGCAGGAGTTCTTCCTGGCTGCTGCTTCTTCCTGACCCCTTCCATGGTGCACCACCATGGCCCCCTGGGCTTTACTGGGATGGAGCCTCTGGAGTGGGATGGAGCATGTGGAATGGGATGGAGCCTGTGGGATGGGAGGAGATGATGATGGAGCCTGTGGGGTGGGATGGTGATGGAGTCTCGGTGCTGCCTTGCAAACAGCGCTGTTGTTGCTGGATCCTCGCTCCGGGGCAGGAGCCAAGTGTGAGCACTGGCAGGAGGAGCAGGGATGCGCTCCTGCCCAGCCATGCTCCGGTGTCAGGGACGGAGCAGGGAGCAGCACAGGCAGCCCTCGCTGCCGGCTCCTGCCCTCAGAGCACAGTTCCTGGTGCATTTGATGGATGCAGGTGGGCAGCAGGCGTGGGCACAGGCAGCAGCTCTGCCTGCCCAGTGCAGGTACCCAGGAACCCTCCATCCCCCCTTTCCCAGCCCGGAGCTGCCCTGCACCCCCTCTGCCCGTGGAGAGGCCAAAGGATGTGACCAAGGGCAGGCAGGACCCCGAGGGCAAGGCCGGTGTCCTTCTGGGGCTCCCCCAGGCACACTTAGCTGGGAAGGGAGATGGGTGTGCAGTGGTAGGAGTGGCATTTAGGAATGGCTGTTTTCTCCGGGTTTTGCAGCAGGACAGACGGACAGCGACACTCAAAGGCTCCTGTTTCATCCCTTCTGGCTCCAGTGCCAGCTCTGGACCCTGCTGGGCTTTACCCAGGGAACCAGCACCCCTGGGGTGACCCACAGGGAAGGGTCCAAAGGCTGAGGCTGGCAGGGTGACACCCTCACACCTCTGTTTTCTAACTTACAAACATTTCTGGCTTTTAATTGGGATTTCCATCCCTGTCCCTGGGACCAGGGGCTCAGAGCAAAGCCCTGCAGGGATGAAATGCAGGGAAAAATGCAGTGTGAGGATGTGGCACAGACTCCTTTCATCAGGCTCAGCTCTGTGAGGGATGATGGTTCACACACCGGGGTCAAGGGGGACCTGCAGGGTTTGGGGGGCATCTCCCTCCCCCAGCACAGATGTTTGGGCACCACTGGCAGGAGGGCAAGGCTTGAACCTCCCTTCCTGCAACCCAACCCCAAAGGTGGCATCTCTGTCCCACTGCCACCTCCTCGTGTCCCTGCACCTGCATCTCACAGGGAGCTGGCCCGGGGCAGGAGCAGGGGGTCTGTGCCTGGGAATTTGGGGTGGGGGGGTCCCAGGGGTGCCGCTGTCCTGCCTGGTTGCATAAGCCCGGCAGCCACGGGAGGTGAAATGGGATTGTGAGGGATTACAAGGAACAGGCTCAGGCCGCTTGATTCTTGTTTCTAAAAGGAGCTCTTAAGCCGCTGTTGTTTTCCCAGCACTTTGGATTAGGGCTGAACCTCGTGGGGCGGCCCCCAGGCTCCCCAGAGGGACCCCCCAACCAGCACATGCTCCCCACCAGCCTAGGGTCTGTCTGTGAGTGCCAAGCACGAGAGGAAAACAGGGCTGGGGGGTGACCACCCCTCCCTGGGTACCCCGAAACCACCCCCATCCCCTCCTTCATTCCCAGGCACAGGGTGAGCGGGGCTCGGTGTGACCCTGCACATGGGTGGGGGTTTGGTGCCCCCAGTGCAGCCCCTGCTGCTGCCAGCAGGCCCTGGGGTGCTGTAGGAGGGAAACTGGGGTCTCACCCTTGCCCATATCCCCTTTCTTCCAGAGATCATGCACGATGTGATCCGGAAGGTGAAGAAGAAGGGGGAATGGAAGGTGAGCACCAAACCTGGGCCGAGGGGCCGGGGAGGAGGAGGAGGAGGGGAGGAAGCAGGGAAGGGGGCAGGTGTGGGCAGGGTGGGGAAGGTCCTGCCTTGCCCCCAGCTCACAGGGTGCTCACAGGGGGCTCACAGGGTGCTCACGGGGGGCTCACAGGGCGCTCACAGGGCGCTCACAGGGGTGCTCACCTGTCCCCAGGTGCTGGTGGTGGACCAGCTGAGCATGCGCATGCTCTCGTCCTGCTGCAAGATGACCGACATCATGACAGAGGGCATAACCAGTGAGTACCCCCTCCTTGCCTCCCACATTCCAAAGTGGGAAGGGCCAAACCTCCCTCTGCAGCAGGGCACCCGTGAAGGCATCTCCAGGCTGGCACAGGGCGGTTGGCACAGCCCCCACCCAGCCCTATCCCACTTGGGATGGAGCCACTGCACCTCCCATCGCCCGTGGACGGCTCCTGGTGCCAGGCTGGTGTTCCACGGGTCCCTCCTTGCCTGCTGGGGCTGGAGCAGCCAGAACACCTTGTCTCCTGCCAGTCCTTCAGTTCCAGGATGGGACCGGGTGTTGTTTTTTATCAGCCTAATAGTTAAATAGCTCCCTGCAACACTTGGAAAGGAGAGGGAAACCCCAGGATGGATACTGAGAGGTGCTGGGGACTGTGGGGTTTGTCTGGGTACAGCCAGAGCTTCATCCTCAGGTGAAGGGGGATGTGAGGATAAACCAAGGGAACAGCGGCACAGGAGCACAGACAGACCCATGGCCCCTGGCACCTGGCCAGGTGCCCACAGCTCCAGCAGGGACCACGGGGCTGGGATGGGGTGGGCAGGGGTGCCCCAGCTCCTGGGTGGGCAGGGACGAGTGGCTGGGGATGTTTTGGACGTGGAGGGGTTGGCAGGGCTGGTCCTGGGCTGCCGTGGGGTATCCAGCAGCCATGGGGTGTCCAGCAGCCCTGCAGGGTGAGTGCCCTGCCCACAGCCCTCCCTGCCATGATCCCTGTTTTTCCCCCCAAGTTGTGGAAGACATCAACAAGCGCCGGGAGCCGCTGCCCAGCCTGGAGGCCGTGTATCTCATCACCCCCTCCGAGAAGGTGAGCACGGTGTGGGACGCAGGGACAGGGCCTCTGGCCGGGGTGAGGTGCTGGGATGGGCGGCTGTGCCCACGGGAAGCATCCTGGCTCCAGTGAGGCCATGGTGCCAGCAGGGCGATGGGATGGAGGTGCAGAGTTTCCCTGAGCCGGGAGGGAGGCCTGCAGTGCCATCCTGCCCAGCTGCTCCCTCTCTCTTCCAGTCCATCCACTCCCTCATCAACGACTTCAAGGACCCCCCCACCTCCAAGTACAGAGCTGCCCACGTCTTCTTCACTGACTGTGAGTACCTGCAGGGGAGGGACAGTCCCTGAAACGGTGCCAGCAGGTGGGGAGGGATTTGGGATGGAGGGATGGAGAGATGCTGAGCACCACCCTCCTCCTCCTCCTCCCCTTGCAGCCTGTCCCGACGCCCTCTTCAACGAGCTGGTGAAATCCCGCGCCGCCAAGGTCATCAAAACCCTGACGGAGATCAACATTGCCTTCCTCCCTTCCGAGTCCCAGGTGAGCCTGGGCTGGGCTGGGACAGCCAGGGGGTGCTCCACGTCCCTCTCCAGCCCGTCAGAGTTTGTGTAACAGCCTCGCACCCCCAGCTGGCTCCTCGGCTCTGCCTCCCTGTCTCCTTAGATTACTTCCCAGGCTGATCCCGCAGGGGATTTAGCGGGTGCTGTGCCTTGGCCCTGTGCCCACAGCTGCGCTGGCCAGCTCTGCCACCAGCACAGCCACCAGCCAAGGACACCAGGGAGCTGGCCTTGGGCCATCTGCTCCTGCTGGGGAAGAAGGGACCAGGGGGCAGACGGTGCCAGACTGCTTGGTGCCATTAACCCTTCAATCCTCAGCATTCCGAGGGAGTGACCTCTTGGCATCTTCACGTGGTTTTTACTGGGGGCATAGCTGGCATGTTTCTGCTTGTTCCCAGGTCTCTGGTTCCCTGTCTGGGAGCAGGTCACTGCTGAGGGCAGGGGTCTTCCACCTTCTCTGCTCAGCTGGGAGGGACACGTGGATAGGGATCCTACCATGGAGCTGGAGCTGGGGTCCAGGGAGCTGGAAATTCTGAGGGATGTCTCAAGCATCGCTGAGCTCCAGCTACCTGGTCCCGGGCTCGGCTGGGTCCATCTGGGGATGAATCTGTTCCCAAACCCAGCTGGGGCTGCTCTCCTGCAGACATCCCCTCTGACCTCCCTGCTGCTGCACCCCCAGGTTTATTCTCTGGATTCGGCCGACTCCTTCCAAAGCTTTTACAGCCCCCACAAGGCCCAGATGAAGAACCCGATCCTGGAGCGCCTGGCAGAGCAGATTGCCACGCTCTGTGCCACCCTGAAGGAGTACCCAGCCGTGCGGTACCGCGGGTAAGGCCGGCGTGGGCATCGCAGGGCAGGGATGAGGCTGTTCTGTGCCCAGTGCTGGTCAGGGCGTGGGGATGGACGGGGTGGTGGCATGGACAGACATCCTTGCTCAGTGTAAACAGGCTCAGACTCGATGCTCTGGGGAGCTGGGGGGGTTTGGATCCTGAAGTAGAAGTGGCACCAGGGCAAAGTGGAGCTTGTCGAGGAGAGGTGCAACAAAACCTCCTCAGGTCCCTCCTCTCCCACGAGCCAAGGGAAGCCAACATCTCCTCCCCATGCTGTGCCCTGTGGGGCTGACCTGTCCCCCTGCTTCCCCCAGGGATTACAAGGACAATGCCATGCTGGCACAGCTCATCCAGGACAAGCTGGACGCCTACAAGGCTGATGACCCCACCATGGGCGAGGTGAGCGGTGCTGGCAGCCCTGGGGGAGGGTGCTGGGGGTGATGCTTCACTCCCAAAGTCCCGCTCGAACTCTGCCCTGTGGCAGCCACAGACCCCGAGTGGGGACTCCAGAACAGCCCCCTGAGCACCTGTGGGGCTGAGGGAGCCCCCCCAACGCTGATGGCTCTGCTGTGTCCGCAGGGTCCGGACAAGGCTCGCTCCCAGCTCCTCATCCTGGACCGTGGCTTTGACCCCGCGTCCCCGGTGCTGCACGAGCTGACCTTCCAGGCCATGAGCTACGACCTGCTGCCCATCGAGAACGATGTCTACAAGTGAGTGCAGTGCTGCTGTCCCCCCCAGCCCTGTGACACCCCCGAGGCCAGTCCTAGAGCAGGGCTTGGGAGCTCAGCAGCCCTCCATCCATCCCAAGTCATCCACTGGGAGACACCAGTCCTGCCTGCGGTCTGGTGGGCGTGATGGGCAGGGTTGGGACAAAAAGGGCTTTTCCAGCCTTCAGCCCTCAGCCTCTTCCCAACATTTAGGAGTTGAAGGGGTACAAGAAGGGAAGAGGTCAATCCCAGTTGAAATCACTTTGCTATTGGCACAGCCAGGAAAAGCCCCCAGGTCCCCCCATGTCCCCACATCTCCCCAAGCCCAGCAGTGAGGGGACTGCGTGTCCCCTCAGCCCCATCTCCACCCTGACATCTCTCCTCTCCTCATCCCAGGTATGAGACGAGTGGCATCGGCGAGGCCCGGATCAAGGAGGTTCTCCTGGATGAGGATGATGACCTGTGGGTCACCCTGCGCCACAAACACATCGCCGAGGTGTCCCAGTGAGTGTCCCTGGGGGTGCTTTGCTGGCTGGGTGGGACATTGGCTTGGCAATGTCACCCACCTTGCTGTGAGAGTCCCCTCCCCGCTCACGGTCTGCCCTCCTCCTCTCCCCAGGGAGGTGACCCGGTCCCTGAAGGAGTTTTCTTCCAGCAAGAGGATGAACACGGGTGACAAGGTGACCTGACTGCATCCACCGAGCTGGGGACAGGCTCAGCCGTGGGCTGGCACGTGGTGGGGTCTCGTGGGGGCACTTTGCCAAGGAAGAGGGGTGGTCAGGTTCCTGGCGGGGGGAGATGGCTGTGGGGTGCCAGCCCTACACCTGGGGCTGGAAAATGGGGTGCCTTGGGAGCACTCTGCACCCAGGGATCAGTTTGCCCCCAGCACAGGGTCTGTGCACCTCCCACAGCTGCTGCTCTGTCCTCATTCCCTGAGTTGGTGGCAGTGAGGGGACCCTGGTGGCAGTAGGATGTAAGAGTGGCTAGGAGCTGCAAGGACCATCTGAGCCCCATCCAGGCACATGGTTATCCCAGAGGAAGGTCCTGAGGGGATTTCTCCCCACTACACCCCAGTTTGCAGAGCTGCAGACCACCCCTGCCTCTCAGCTTTGGGGGAGGAGACCTGGCAGTGACACATCAGGCGTCACCAAACCCCCAGGGGGGGCTCACGTGGGGACAGAAGTCCTTGGCAGGGTCATCCCCTCTCTGCTCGTGGCCCCCAGGTGCCTGAGGGTGAGTGACCATGTCCCCTTCCCTCGCAGACCACCATGAGAGACCTGTCCCAGATGCTGAAGAAGATGCCACAGTACCAGAAGGAGCTCAGCAAGGTACCAGGAGGGGACTTTGTGTGTTCAGTGACTGAGCCCACGCGGGGAGCAGGAGGTGGCAGCTCTCCCTGGAGGGTCCCTGGCCGTGCCTGGTGGCACAGGGACCCTCAGCTGCTGGCAGCACTGCAGAGGTGACCACTCTTGTGTCCCCAGTACTCGACCCACCTGCACCTGGCTGAGGACTGCATGAAGCACTACCAGGGCACTGTGGACAAGCTCTGCCGAGTGGAACAGGTACCAAACAACTCCCCCAGCCCCACATTCCCACAGGAACAACGGGGGCTGCGGCTCCACCCTCCCAGGATGGAGGGGTGACGAGCACGTGTTCCGTACAGGACCTGGCCATGGGCACCGATGCTGAAGGCGAGAAGATCAAGGACCCCATGAGGGCCATTGTCCCCATCCTGCTGGATGGCAATGTCAGCACCTATGACAAGATCCGCATCATCTTGCTCTACATCTTCCTGAAGAACGGTGAGGAGGTCGCCCGGGCGGGGGTGGGCACAGGCAGATCCAGGTTTGGCCAGGATGGTCTGGATGGAAAAGCCCAGTCCTGCCTCCCCAGCCAGCACCAGGCTGGGTGTCCTAAGGTGGCAGCAGAGGGGCTGTGTCCCCTTGGTGAGACATTCCTGAGGAGAACACCACCTTGCATTCCCAGGAATCACCGAGGAGAACCTGAACAAGCTGATCCAGCACGCTCAGATCCCGGCAGAGGACAGCGAGATCATCACCAACATGGCCCACCTCGGGGTGCCCATCATCACAGACGTGAGTGTCCCGCTGCCCCTGTGCCCTGGCAGCCCTGTCCCCGCAGGGGCGGCCTCGGGGTGTCCCTGGTGCCGCCGTGTCTCAGGGTGTCCCTGTGCTCTGTGCCCAGTCCACGCTGCGCCGCCGGAGCAAGCCGGAGCGCAAGGAGCGCATCAGCGAGCAGACCTACCAGCTGTCCCGGTGGACCCCGGTGATCAAGGACATCATGGAGGTGAGCCAGCAAGGACAGGGCTGGGGGGCAGAGCAGGGAACTCCAGAGCCACCCAGGAAGGGAGCTGCAGAGAGCTGCACACTCCCAGCCCAGACCCTGACACCTCTCTGGGCACGTGTTCTCCAGGCTGCTCCCTGCCTGGGGTTGCAGCACGGCTGGGATATTTTGGGAGGCTTTCGTGGCCTCCACGAGTGTGCTGGCCCCAGGTAGGATGCACAGAACCACAGAATGTGCTGAGTTGGAAGGGATATCAGGGATTCCAAGGATCATCGAATCCAGCCCCAGGCCCTGCACAGACCCCCCAACAATCCCACCCTGGGCATCCCTGGCAGCGCTGTCCAAACGCTCCTGGAGCTCTGGCAGCCTCGGGGCCGTGCCCATTCCCTGGGGAGCCTGGGCAGTGCCCAGCACCCTCTGGGGGAAGAACCTTGCCCTGATCTGCAGCCTGAGCCTGCCCTGGCCCAGCTCCAGCCGTTCCCTGGCTCCTGTCCCTGTCCCAGAGCAGAGATCAGTGCCTGCCCTTTCTCTTTCCCTCATGAGGAAGTTTTAGACTGCAGTGACATTTCCCTTCGGTCTTCACAGCTCAAACCAGGCTTGCCCAGCATCCCTGCAATGCAAATGCAGTAACAAACTGGCTGGTTGTGTGTGTGCCACCATGGCCACTGAGGCTGGGTGGCCTTGTCACAGCATTGCCCGTGTCCCAGCAGAGCCAGGGGATGGACATGGCTCTGTACAGCTGTGCCTGTACCCTCAGGAGCTATCCCAGGAGTTCTGCACTTGGATCATCCTGGGCAGTTCAGTGGTGCCTCTGCCCTCAGACCAGCAGAGCCGTGGCTGCCTCAGGTCCCAAAAGCAGAGCTCATGTTTTCCTTTGTCACAACTCACCCCGGGGTGGCTTCACCCCCAGGAACCCCCCTCAGCCTCACCCCCAGGACAGAGGGGCCTGCCCAGGGCAGCAGCACCTCAGCAAGGTCTCCCAGGTGGCACTGGCCCTGTGCCACTGGTGGAGCAGCAGCGGGTCCCTCGTGCTGGAGGCGGATCACAGGGGTGAAACTCAGCTCCTGCTCCTGAGCTCCTCAGGAAGGGAATCCTGGGCACAGCCCTCCCGAGGGGCTGTGGGGCCAGGGGCTGTGCCTGGCTCCTCGCTGACCCCGGGCCCGTGGCTCTCTGCCCTCAGGATGCCATCGATGACAAGCTGGACACCAAGCACTACCCGTACATCTCCACCCGCTCCTCCGCCTCCTTCAGCACCACTGCCGTCAGGTGGGTGCCCCTCGTCCCACACCCATCCCCACCTGGGTCACTGGCAGCATCCATCCCACACCAGCCCCAGGCGCTGGATCCAGCAGCAGCTCTGGGAGCTGCTCTGAGGGCATTCAGGCATCCCCGTGCCTCAGTTTCCCCTCGGGCACTTCATGTCTCCATTCCCTTGAGGCACTCTGGGTCTCCAGTTCCCTTTAGGCATCCCGTTCCTCAGTTTCCTTCCAGACAGCCTGTGCCTCTGTATGCCTTTAGGAATCCCTTGTCTCAGTTTCCTTCAGGCATCCCGTGCCTCAGTTTCCCTTCAGGCACCCTGAATCTCCATTTTTCTTCAGGCATCCTGTGCTCCAGTTCCCCTACAGATATCTTGTGTCTCCATTTCCCTTTAGGAATCCCATGCCTCAGTTTCCGTTTAGGCACCCTGTGCCTCACGTTTCCTTCATGCATCCCATGCCTCCGTTTCCCCCATGGCATGCTGTGCCTCAGTTTCCCTCCAGACATCCCCTGCCTCAGCTTCCTTCCAGGTATCCTGTGCTTCTGTTCTGCTGTAGGAATCCCATGCCTCAGTTTCCCTTTAGGAATCCCATTCCTCGTTTTCCCTTCAGACACCTGGTGCCTCAGAGTCTCTCCAGGCATCCCGTGCCTCAGTTTCCCTCCCTGTAACAGCGAGCAGCACTGGTGGCTGGAACGCTGGACTTGACCTGCTGTAGCAGCAGTGTCTGTGATTTAATTAAGATGTGGTGCCTCGTGCTTCACCCTCCTCTTCCTCTCCTCAGTGCCCGCTACGGCCACTGGCACAAGAACAAGGCCCCCGGCGAGTACCGGAGCGGCCCCCGCCTCATCATCTTCATCCTGGGCGGGGTGAGCATGAACGAGATGCGCTGCGCCTACGAGGTGACACAAGCCAGCGGCAAGTGGGAGGTGCTAATAGGTGAGTGGTGGCCCCGGGGCTGGCCCCTCCCGCTGGCTGCTCATCCCACGCTCCATCCCGCAAATTCCCGGCTCCAGACGACTGCGGGAGCTGGAACTCTGCGGAAAGGTTTTCTCCGGACATCTGTTGTCACCCCTGTGTCCTCCCCTCTTCCCCGTCTGGGTTGCGTCACTCCAAACATCCTCATTTTTGCTTCCATTTTCTCATCTCCCTGGCTGGTTTTGTCTGAGCACGGCTGGGCGAGAGGGGAGGAGGTTTGGCAGCTCGGGCCGCTCCTCGGTTTTGGGGTCATTACAGGAAGAAAAGTGGCAAATAAAGAGGGATACAAGCAGGAACCAGGTTTCTCAGTTGCACAGGACATGCTCAGGGCCAGCTCCCATCTCTGCTCCCAGGGGAGCCGTGAGTCAGGCACAGGGGACACAGTGCAAGCTGTACCAGGTGTTAGCAAGGAGCTGTTAGGTCCCCTAAAATTCCTCTGGGAAGCACAGCTTGGATACACACCTTGCAGGGCACAGTCAGGTGTTCTTCACCATCTCATCCCATGCCTGGATTCTTGCCCTGGATGCCTGGTGGAGCCCAGCATCTCTTCTGCTCCTTGGGAGCAGCACCCGTCTCCATCACCCGCTGCCCCAGCTGTGTCCCTGTCACCGGACACCCAAACCAGCTCTGTCACCCATCTCATCCCGCCTCTCTCCGGGCTCCATCCCCTGCATGCGCCTCCGAAGCTCCGGCCTTCGCCCGCCTCCTTCCTCTTCCTCCCCCCGAAAGCAGCTGGTGGTGGTGGAGGCGCGGGGGAGCCTCGGCGCAGCCGTCAGCCCCGCTCTGTTCTCCCGCAGGTTCTACTCACATTCTCACTCCCACCAAATTTCTCATGGACCTGAGGCACCCCGACTTCAGGGACTCCACTAGGGTATCATTTGAGGATCAGGCTCCAGCAATGGAGTGAGCCAAAGAAACCAAGTAAAGGCAGCTTACTAATGAAAAAAGAAACTCTTCCTCCCCGAAGGGTTTTCTTTGATTCTTCCGTTCCTCCTTTCTTTAATCGTTTTTTCGGGGTTTGTCGGGTTCTCCGATCAGAAAATGCTTGCGGTTCCTCCGAGCAGGTGGAAAAGCATCCGGCGTCGCTCCATCATCCCTCAGCCATGTCCCCTGGCCGGCTCCTTCATGCCATGAGCTCCCCCTCGCCAGGGCCGGAGGGGTCAGGGCCCTGCCTGCCCCACGGAGGCGTCCCAGGGCCGGGCAGGGAGACGGAGCTCCCGGGATGCTGCCCTGGGAGCGGCTGGAGCGGGGCTGGGGGTGAGGGGCAGCGCTGGAGACCCCAGCACTCGTCCTGGTGCATCCCCACAGGCTGGGCACTGCTGGCACCCCCCAGCTCTGGGGTGCCCTGGGGCTGGAATCCCACTCAGCTCAGGTTTGCTGTTGGATAGGCAGGAGCCTCCCGACGTTGCAGACCCCCAAACCCTGCTCTGGGGTTCAGCTGCTGCTGGTTTCACCAGCGAGTGCCACCCTGGCATCCCCCGTGTGCTGGTCCCTGCAGTGCCAGGGTGGCTGTGGGGCTGAGCCAGTGCGGGCAGCGTGGTGGGAGCCCCACTGGCACCGCGCTGGGGGACCCCCGAGCGAGGGGCAGCAGAAGGCGAGAGCCCTTTTCTTCCTTGTCCCCTCCCACCCATCCCAGCCACCTCTCTGTCCCCAGGATGCTCCGTGCAGGTTGGGGGACCTGGGGAAGGTCCCTCTGTGCTGGCTGTTCCCTGCATCTCCCACCCCTGCACCCCAGCAGTGCCTCCTGCATCCCCCGTGGGCCCAGGAGTGACCACAGTGCCTCGACCCCCCTGCACCGGCACCTCCCGGCCCCCGCCTCCTCCCACCAGCTCCATCCCTCGCCTCCATTCCTCCTCCTCTGTCCTTTTCCCGTTTTCCGTGCCCCCCCAAACCC
>VZTF01001853.1:413499-425244 GCA_013397755.1 Cnemophilus loriae | reverse complement strand
CCCAGCCTGCACGCCGACCCACCCACCGTGCCCCCGGGGCGCCCCGAAGCACCCCGTGGGCACAGCGGGTGGGTGGGGTACAGGTGGGGACACGCGTGCGGGGGTCGCTTGACACAGCCCTGCCTCAGTTTCCCCACCCACGCAGGGCGGGAGGTGGCAGAGGTGACACGGGGACGCGCTTCCGCCCGTGGCCCTGCCATCTCAGGGACGTGCTCCGCCATTCCGGGGACAGTCCGGCGCAGCCACCGCCCTGGCACGGAGGGGACCCCGCCAGGCGAGGGGGCACGGTGGTCCCCCGCCTGCTATGGGCTCTGCGGTGGCCTCAACCCCCCTCCCTGGGCTGGGACTGCTCAACCGCAGCTCCCCGGGACGAGGAAGAGGAGGGAGGCCGGGGGAGGAAGACACAACAAATAACCTCAGCGAGGGGGGAGNGTCTGTGCAGGTGCGACCCTCGTTTCTCTGCGTGGCGAGAGCCCCCCTCTCCTCCCAGGGGACAGGAGGGCACCCCAGGGGACAAATATGCTGAGGGTGACAAGCTGTGGGGGGTGACCGGCATCCCGGGGGGACACGAGCATCCTGTCTCCAGCCTGAGCACTGCCCACATCCCCGCCTGCTCCTTCCCTCCTCGCCAGCTCCAGGCAGGACCGGGACGGGGTGACCAGCACCAAGCCCCCTCTGGTGTCCCAGAGACAGTGGCACCCCCATTTCCCCTGCACGCCCTGCTCCCCGCTCCCTGCAGACCCTCCCAGTTCGCCCTCTCTGGCTGAACTGGGGGGGAGCCGGGCGTTACCTGGAGCTGCTGCACCAGCGCCGTGGCTTGTCTGGGGGACCTGAACTCCTGCGGCAGCCCGGCTGTGCTGGGGGGCTGCGGAGGGACCCCCTCCCCGCTGCTCAGCAGCACCTCCCGCACGATTTCGGCCGGGGATTTGAAGCCGATGGGTCCGCCCGGGCCGCGGGGGCGGGCGGGCAGCACCCGGCCCCGGGGTGGGCGGTAGCTCTGGTCAAACTTCACCCGCGCCTCCACCTTGGAGAGGTCGGGCAGGGGGTGGTTGAGGCGCCCTCGGCCGTACTGGGTGCCCTCGGTTCCCGTTCCCGAGGGATCCCTCGTCCCCTTGCCAGCCGTTCGCCTCCGGGGGCTCAGGGACTGCGACTGCCGGGCGGGCTTGGGGGGCACCACCGTGGGCGCTGCTTTCTTGGCCACTCGAGATCTGCCGTGCCCTTGGGGTGCCGGGGGGTTCCCGGTGTCCTGGGGCTGCCCGGTGGGTACCAAGCCAGCGGTGCCAGGGACTGGCAGCCCTGTGCCAGTTGTCCGAGGCTCGGGGACAGGCTCGGGGCTGGATTCATCGGTGGAGAGGTGCAGGGAGAGGCTCCGTCTTGGGGTCTGCTCCTGCCTGTGCCCCCCGATGGTGTCCCCAGCCGTGCCCCAGCCCCAGTGCTGGCGGGATGGGGTGGCAGGGCCAGGGCTCGTGTCCGACAGCCCTGAGGTGTCCCCCTCGTCCGTGCTGCAGCCCCGGGGCTGGCAGAGAGCCCGGCCGTCCCTCAACGCCTCGGGGCTGCCGCTGGAGCCCGAGCCCCAGCGGCCCTCAGAGGACAGCTCGGGGTAGGGCTCCCCATCGCTCTCTGCCCCCCAGGGCCCCTCGTCCCCCCCGGAGCTGCCCCGCTCCTCGTCCTCCTCGGCCAGGTCCCGCCGCGGCTGCCAGCGCCCCTCCTCTGCCGGGGACCCCTCCTCCATGTCCTCATTGTCACCTGCAAAACACGGGCACCGCGGGGCTGTCGCCACCCAGACCCAGCGGGTGTCCCCGGCCCCCTCGCAGCCCTCCTTGGCTCCAGCAGCTCCTGGGACATTTTGGGACCACCCCTTTTTGGGCAGGAAGGAGGGCAGGACTCACCCCATGGTGGGCTCCTGGCACCCTCCCCCAGGCCGATGACCCCATCCTCGTCCATCCGCCTTTCAAAGTCGTCGTCTTCTTCCTCCTCCTCCTCCTCCTCCTCCTCCTCCTCGCCCTGCCAGCGCGTCAGCTCTGTTTGTGTCCAGCGCAGCCATGGTGCCGGGCTGGCCATGGCCGCGGGCGCGCCGGCCCCGTCACTTGTGTCGCTTCATGGCCCGGCGGCGGTGGCGGCGGGCTGGGGACCTCCTTGTCGCGAATGTAGGTCACAGCATCGCCGCCGCGTCCTGGGGGGGCCGGGGGAGAGCGAGGGATGCTCAGCGGGACATGGTGGGCTCTGTTTGAGGTGTCTCCCCCCCGCTGCCGGGGCTTCCCCTGTCCCCCAAATCCCGGGGACAAGAGGAACCCCCGATGCCCCGGGGGGGGACACCGTCGGATCAGACCCCCCCGCTCTGCATCCCACCACGAAGCTGGAGCTGCCACATCTCTCCCAGCCGTGATGCTCCTGCTGAGGAAGGAGCCCCTCAGGGCCACCCCAAAAGGTTTGTCCCCCTCCCAGGGAACACCCAGCCCATGCTGGCACCCTGTGGATGTCACCCCAGCTGGGCAGCCACACCCTGGGGACCGCCAGCAATGCTGGGGGAGGCAGGAGCACCTCAAGACCCCTCTGGATGTGGGGGCTGACAGTGAGAGAGAAGACAGCAGAGACCTGGCACACTCATTCCACTGATGACCCCAAAGCAGGAGCTCCCCCCTCACCCCCTCCCCGGGTTTCCAGCAGCAGCTGGAGAAACGCCGGATGCCAAAACCCCAACCACGGCGTTTCCCCACCAGTGTCCCCTCTGCTGGATTTGAGCCCTGTAAGCTCAAACTTTGGCCATGAAAGGCCAAACCAGGCACCACCAGCCCCATGCAGGGGACACCCACCCTGGACCAGCACCATCCCCAGGACATCCCCATCACCGTGGCCCCATGGGGAGTCCTTCTGAGCACCCTGAAACCTTCCGGTGCCTGTGGGGCAGCGGAGCTTTTGCAGAAAGAGGAAATGATGTTTCCTGCAAGTTTGCAGGTGGCCACAAAAGTTTCAACCCCATCCGGCCCTGCGCAGTGGGGGCTGAGCCCTCCCCCCGCAGCATTTTCCATCAAAACCGTTATTTTTTAATCCACTTCAGAGCAAAATGCTGTAGGAAGGCAGGGGAGGGAGATCTCTGGGACAATCAGCAGCTGGTCCAAAAGACATCAGCATGAGGATCTTCCAGGAGACCCAACATGAAGCCTTAAAGCCCCAAAATTCAGCCAAGTGGACCCCATCCTTGGAAATTTCCCGAGATTTCCAAGGGGAGGGTCCACCTTGCCCCATCCTGGGATGCTGCCCACAATCCCAGGGATGCTGCAGCCAGACCCAGGCGCTGTGGCCTGTCTTGGCACATTTGCAGGCAGACAATTAAGCCAGCTCGTTACTGTGTAATTAGTGGCACGCGGAGGACAGCTTGACGAGCTAATGAAACCACAGCACAGTCCCTGGGGTGGCTGCTCTTAGCCAGAGGGTGATTTTGGGGTGCTGCTGACTCGGGGGTGGTGGTGATGAGGAGTAAACCTATCCATGGCACCCTCATGCTCTGGGAAAAGTCCTCTGATCCACTCCCAAGCCTCAGATCTGCAAATTCCTCGGGTGTTTGTGAGGTTTTAGGGTTTTTTCCAGCACCGCCTGGCATCAAGGGCATCATCCTTGTGCCAGCCTTGCTCCCAGCCCTGCCTGCGTCCTTGGGGCGTTCCAGGCAGGAGCAAACCCCAAAGTATCCCTTAGGGTCTTGCAAACCTCCTGGAGGGTTTGCATGAGGTTTATCCCCACACACCAACTGGATAACTCCATTCTCCACACCTGGAGATGCTCCACAGCTTTTCCTGCCACCGAGAAGGACGGGGCTGCCCATGGGATGCTTCGGGCTCTGAGCTAATGAAACTAAAGAGGGATTTTGGCTTTAGCTCTTCCCTGAGCTGGGATGTTTCCAGCCCCAAGTCCTTACTCACACCCCAGAGATCCCCACCAAAGTGCCTCCCATCCCACCTCGAGCCCTGCAGGATCCCAGAGCGACGAGGAGCTCCAAGCACCACCCCCAGGATTCCCAGAGGAAGAGTGCTGGGTGAAAGGGGCCTGGGGGTCCTGTTCTCTTGGGATAAAGAGGGTTAAAACATTCCCTATCCATTTCTGGTGGTTCTTTAACCCCATCCTGGGCAAGGGATGGGGATTTTGCATCTCTTGAAGGAGGCCATGCCTAACCCACATGCCACTGGCTGTCACCCCATTTCTGAGCAGTGGTCCCCACGTGCCCTGCCCACAGCAGCCACAGTCTGCAGGATCCACTTTCAAACCCAGCCACATTTATTGCTTTCCCAGAAAGTCCTTCTGCTGATGGTCATGGTGGTAAGAGTGAAAAATCTCGGATTTTTTCCCCCTTCTAAGTGATTTTCTCACTATTATGGGAGCACAGAAAAACTTAAAAAATGATGTGGCTCCATGCTCAGCAGCCACAAAGCAAACGCAAACAATCCCAAATGTGTGTGCTTAAATATATCCATATATTTTAATTTTCCTTTTTGAAAGCCAGGATTTTTGCAACAGGGCAACTGGAAAAAGAGCTAAAAAGAAATTTAAAAGCCTCAGCTAGAAAACCCTGAACTCTGCTCTGCCCCAGCCTCTCAGCCCCTCTCTTTCCCTACAAATCCCAGCCAGGGTTGTCCCAAACTGTGGCTCAGGGTGGAGGTGCTCAGCCGAGGCAGGGATGCTCCCAGCAGTGCCGAGAGCTGCCAGCTCTCTGCCTGTCCCTGCCCTCAGCTCCAAACCCCTGGTCCTTCCCACAGGCAGCGATCCCATCCCCATCCTGCTCCCTGCCCCGTGGGGAAGCGGAGGTGCGAGGCTGAGCCCGCCCAGCTCGTTCCACGTGTGGGGCAGGGAAGCAGCAGCCATCAAGGCCAGCACGAAGCCAGCGTGGCTCCTGGGTTGATCAGTGGTGACAGCGGAGGAGACAGGAGCATCCTCGGCCCCAGGGCTCGCTCGGTGACAGGGAAGGGGGGGGACAGGGCTGCTGTCACTCTGCCTTCACTGCCTTGTCAACCCTGGGCAGAGCGGGCGGGGGTAGGGGGGCTCTAAACCCCACACCCCCATCCTCACATCCCCTGAGAGATGGGGAATAACCCTCCTTCCCTGTGTCCCCAGAATGACTTCCCTGGGAGGGGTTAAAGCCCCCCCTGCACATCTGTGCCTGTCTGGGATGCAGGGGGGGCTTAACCCCCGTCCCAGGCACGGGATGGATTATTTTGCATCTCTTTTAGGGAGGTTTGAAGGAGGCCAGAACGGCCTCGGGCTGAAACTTGGCAAGGGGTGTCTGCGCTCCAGGAGGGAGGAATTCCTGGTGTATAAACCCTTTTTTAAAGCCCACAGAGCCCCGTTTTTATAGGCATGAAAGAGGGCAGAGAAGCGGAAACGCTGCGTTCTTAGTTTGCATTATTTCCTCCGAGAACAAGGGAGGGACCATCACAGCGAGGACGAGCCTGACAAACCTCCCTCGTGCTCTGAAAGCACACGCCTGTCACCATCACTCCAAAGCCCACGTGTGACCCCAATTCCAGCGGCTGGAGGGGCCATGTCCCCCCCCAGCCCCCCATAGTGGCACATCCCCACGGAGAGGCACCAAAACCCCATGGAAATGTCATTTTTCCATCACTTCCACCGAAGCAAAGCCCCGCGGCAGGACAGGGAGCTCCTCTTTCCTGCCTCCTCCCCGGCACACGGACCCTCCTGTCGTGGCTGGGGACACCCCGGGTGACCCCAGGGCTGAACCCCGCCACACCCGCACAGCCGGGGCCGGATGGCCGCAATGCCCCTCAAGGACAGCCTTAATCCCCGTCTGGAGAGCGCTGCCGCTGTCCCCGCGCCGCAGCCGGTGGCACGGAGATCCCTGCTTAGCACAGGGCAGCGAGAGGCGGCGGGCACACGGCCGGGCAGCTGGCCGGGGAGGTTGTGCTGGGGTGAACCAGCCACAGCTTCTCCGGGCAGCCTGTGCCACGGCCTCAACCCCTCCCAGCAAAGAATTTCCCCTCAATATCCCGTCTAATCCTGCCCTTTTGTCAGTTTGAAGCCATTCCCTGTGTCCTGTCCCTCCATGCCTTGTCCCCAGTCCCTCTGCAGCTCTCCTGGAGCCCCTTTAGGCCCTGGAAGGGGCTCTGAGCTCTGCCTGGAGCTTTTTCATCCCCAAGCTGAAGAGCCCCAGCTCTCGCAGTGCCTGCCCTGCCGTGCTCTCCGGCAGCCCTTGAACTTTAAGAACTGATTTCAGCCCTGCCCGGAAGGTACCGAAAGGCGGCTGCTGAGCACGGGACACGCACGACACCCGCGGGCACCCCCCGGATGCAAGGAACACGGCTGCCCTTTAAATAAAACACGGAACTGAAGCTGAACGCTGCCCTGGCGACTTCCTCGGAGGAGCCGCCGGCAGCCACCCGGCCCCGCAGCCTCCGCCGAGCCCCGGCCGTGCCTCCGAGCCGCCTCCGCAGCCCCTGACGAAACTCTCCCGGAATCCTCCGGCCCCGGCGGGGAGGAGGCACCGCCACAAGAAAAGTTACGACAAGTTTCCTCGGGGCCACGAAGGCTGCGATGGCGTGGGGAGGACACGCCGATGTGTCCCGCATCCTCCCGGCGTGTCCCGCATCCTTCCCGGCGTGTCCCATCTCCTCGGCCGCAGGGACCCCGCCGGGGCTGGGGGTTCTCCTCCTCCACCCAGGGACCCCAAGCAGCTCCCGGCTGCGAGCCAGCCCTGCCTGAGCCGGGCTCAGCAGAGCCGGGGGCTCTGGATGCGGCCCCGGGATGGGGCCCGCGGGCTGTGCCTCCAGCTGTGTCTCCAGCTGCGCCCCGGGGGCCCTCTCCTTCCTTCCAGCTGCAGCAGGCGGCTTGCAGGGAGCAGCCGAGCCATTCCCGGCCCCTCCGGGCACAGCTGGGGCACATCTGGCCCGAGGGCACCGCTGGAGAGGAGCCCCCAGCCCCGCGAGCGCCCCGCGCTGCCCACCTGTAGGGAGGGCCCGGCCGGCGCCTCCTCTCCCGGCGCTGGGAGGCTCCGGTCCCGATCCCGATTCCAGTCCCGGCTCTGATCCCGGTTCCGATCCCGATCCCGATCCCGGCCCCGGTCCCGATCCAGCCCCGGCCCGGCCCCGCCGGACAAAAGCGCAGCCCGCGGCGCCAGGGGGCGTGGCCTCCCGTCATTAGCATATCCGCCGCACTCCGCCAATCAGCCCGCAGAGCCGGAGGTCGTTAGCATAAACCCCGCCCTGTCCTGTATTTGCATAGCCCGCTGCTGGCGGCCAATCAGAGCCGCGGCTGAGGGAGTCTCATTGGCATAATTTATGCAGCGCGGGCACCCCCTGGCGGGCGCTGCCCATTCCCGGGATCCCACGGGATGGGATGGGATGGGATGGGATGGGNAGATGGGGATAGGACTGGGCATGGGATAGGATGGGAATAAGGACTGGATGAGTCAAGAACGGGATGGGATGGGGCTGACACAGAGCATCCCCTCCCAGCCCACCACCACCACCACCACTGCATTCCCACCTGCCCTGCCAGCCCTGGGAAGCTCCCATGATATTAGGGAAAACATCCTGGCACCCCCTGCCCCTTCCTACCCCCTCATCCCAGCCCCGACGCACCCCCAAGCGCAGCCTTTTTTCTACCCTGATAGATTTATTGAAAAATTAAAAGCACAAGCTCTGTATGTATAAATACGACGACATTGCCAGCGATTTACAAGGCCTCCGGTTGCTCTCTCTGCATCCCCACCCGTGGCCGGTGCCACCCACCTGGGCACCTTGGGGACAAGCACCCAAGGGAGCGGCAACTCCCAAAAATCCCTCCAGCCCGAGCCACGGGCCCACCTTGCTCTGTGTGTGGCACTCAAATGACAGCGGGGACACCCAGACTCTGCCGTCCTCCTGCCCCGCTCCCAGCCTGGCCGAGGGGGAGAGGACGTTCCCTACCCCAGAGAGGACAGGGATGGAGACTTCACGGGATGTGCACTGATCTCTGCCCGTTCTCAGCCTGCCCTACCCAGGCAGCGAGAGTGCAGCGGGTATGGGGAGATTTGGGGACAAGCCGGGGGTGTCAGCGCGTGCGGGGGGCGCGGCGGGCGAGGGCTGCGCGCAGTGGGACGCTGCTGTCACGCCTCGGCGCCGTCCTTCATCCCCGTCCGAGCGCTCCCCATCCGCCAAACCAGCGCTGCCGGAACCGCGCTCCTAAAGGGCGACGTTGAATTCTGTGACCAAGAAATCGATGTAGTCCTTTTCCTTCAGCTTGAAGGCCTCGGCGATGATGCGGGCGGCTTCTCGGTGCTCTTTTCCTCGCAGTCCCGTGCCGTTCACCTCCAAAATGACGTGTCCCACCTTCAGCTTCCCGCAGTTGTGTGCCGAGCCGCCCCGCTGCAGGAGAGAGAGGTGTCAGCTCATGTTCCCACCACTCCCTGCACCGACCAGGGCGAAAAAAAACGGGAAATATTTCACAACCGACATGATGGATGTGAAATATTTCACTTTTTGCAGAGAGGAGATGAATTTGGCTTCCCCCTGCTTGCTCCTGGAGTGTGACGCCAGCTGGGATGTCCAAGAACAACCAAGGCAGAGTTGGCTCTGCCTTTTTTTTGCTGTAAATAACTTGAATTTTGCCCCAAGTAAACAGCAAACAGGGAGACGGCTCCAGACGGCTCAGCTCCCTGGCTCCCATCCACCATTCCCCCTCCTCAATCCTCTGTCTGGGAGTTTCCAGACATCTGGAGACAGCAGCCAAGCTTTCAGGGCTGCCCTGATCCCCTCTGAGATGTCTGGAGCAAATTGCTGGCTCCCAGGAGGTGTGTTCTGGGATGGGATCATCCACGGGACACGGACACCAGCAGAACGGCGCCTGGGGAGGAGCAGGGCTGGAGGGGGGACAAACCCCCAAAATCCCCCTGGCCACGGCTCAAGGGCTTTCCCCAGCCTGCCCAGGGAGGAGGGGAATGGGATGTGCACGGAGCTGTCCCGTTCCTACCTGGATGGTGACGATGCGGGGCAGCGGCTGCCGCGTGTTGGCACCGCCCTCGATGGCGATGCCCAAGGTGGGAGCGCTCTTGGACACCCGGATCAGACACGACGTGGGCTCCAGGAGCCCTGGCTGTGGGGACAGATGGCAGCACTGCTGAGGGGGCCTGGACACCATGTGCCAGCTGTGCTCCCTCGGCCAGGGCCCCACAGCAGGCAGGGACACTCTGGCTGCCACCACAGAGGGACAGACACAGCCTGCAGTTGTTTTCCGACTCCTGACATCTAAAATCCCAGTTCTGGGCAGGTCTGGAAGGGTTTGGGGAGGAGAAGAGCAGCTCTCTGCCTGCCTGCCTGTGTCCCTCAGCCTCACCAGCATCAGAAACCCTCTGATTTATGTCTGATACCCACTGCCACCTTCCCTTTTGGGTCACAGGTGACTTCACTCATGTGGCCTGTGGATGTCCCTTTAGAGCCAGGAATTCCCCCATGCCCCAGGGAGCTGCTTGCTGGAGCTGGGAGCGATGGGATCTACCCAGGATGGAGTGAATCAGCCCTACAGTGCCCCTCTCAGCCACTCCTGACCGCTTTCCCCGCTACTCAGCCCCCAGAGAGCTGACTAGGCTCAGCAAAGAGGACAAATATCCCAGCAAAGCCCGGACGAGTGGTTGCTGCCTGTGGGCAGAGGGAGTGGAACAGGCAGCCAAGGCAGTGGGGCACAGCCCCGGGTGCCCCCTCCCACACAGAGCAGCACCCCAGGCCCCCCCTCACCGGCTTGGAGGCCCCTTCTGCCGCCCCCTCGCTCCTCGTGGCCTCCTTGAGGCTCCGGCTTTTCCCGGGGCCTGGCTGCCGGCTCTTGTCCTTGCCGCTCGTCTCGACCTCCCCGATGTCCACCCCGCTGTCCTCGCTGAGGGTCTGCCCGCTGTCCGACAGCTGGGAGAGCGTGGAGGCTGGGGAGAGACGCGGCGTTAGCGGGCGGGCAGCGCCAGGGCCGGGGCCGGCCGAGCGCCCACGGGCCACGGGGCGAGGGCAGCTCCCGCTCCCAGGGCTGGGCAGCTTCCCTGGGATTCACACCGCAGCTGCAGAGCAAGGCTCCCAAGCAGAGCCCTTCAGAACCACGGAACTGCTTAGGCTGGAAAAGCCCTCTAAGATCATCCAGTCCAACCACAAGACCAGCACTGCCAAGGCCACTCCTAAACCATGCCCCCAAGTGCCACATCTACATGGCTTTTAAATCCCTCCAGGGACAGGATCTTCCACCACCGCCCTGGGCAGCCTCTCCCAGTGCCTGACCACTCTTTCAGTGAAGAGATTTTCCCAATATCCAACCTGAACCTCCCCTGGCACGGCTTGAGGCCGTTTTCTCTTGTCCTGTCCTTGTTTTCTGGGAGAAGAGATTGACCCCAACCTCACAGCACCCTCCTGTCGGAAGAGCAGAGCTGTGCACAGGCAGCATCAAGGGACAAGCGGCCTCAAACTCTGGTCCAGGATCCAACCCAGACCCCAAACTGGGACGGAGGCAGAGAGTGACGAATTCAGGGATCCTGCCAGAGGCCACTTTATGCAGCCACAACAGGGTCTGGGAGGAGACAGGGACGAAGCCAAGCGAAGAGGCGCTGCCACGTAGGAGCCTTCTGCCCTTTGAGGATGAAGACCAAGTGCAGATGGAGACTGGGAATGCCGGGAGCAGCGGAGCAGCAGCCTCTGCAGAGAGGCCCGGGGGCCGGCACAGCGGGGCCGCCACTGACCTGCGGGGACCGGGCCGGCCGCAGTGACAGCACCGTGCCACAGGAGGGCGACATTGCCACTCGTGTCGGCCCCGCAGCGCGGGGGGGCCGGGGGCGCTCCGGGACCCCCGGGCTTCCCCTGGGGACCCCTTCCCTCTCCAGCTCCGAGAGTCCCCCTGGATCCCCCTTCCTCCCCATCTCCGAGGGACGCCCCTCTGGATCCCCGTTCCATCTCTGAGAGCCTCATCCCCCTTCCCTCTCCATCTCCGAGAGATCCCTGGACCCCTCCTTCTCTCTCCATGTCTGAGAGCCCCCCTGGATTCCCCTTCCCTCTCCAGAGGGACCCATGGGACCCCACACGCTGCTCCCTCACCTCCACTTCTTTTTCCTGGGATAAACGTGACTCCTGAGCTGAGTGTGGGCACAATTAGATTTTCCCCCACCCCTCCCAAAATACACAGTTAATGGGAAAAGACCAGAATTATTTCTGGTCCTTCAGATCACAGAAGTGCCTGGGTTGGAAGGGACCTTAAAGCTCATCTCACCCCACCCCTGCCGTGGGCAGGGGCACCTAGACCAAGCCCTGTCCAACCTGGCCTTGGCCACTGCCAGGGATCCAGGGGCATCCACAGCTGCTCTGGGCACCCTGTGCCAGGGCCTCCCCACCCTCCCAGGGAACAATTCCTGCCCAATATCCCATCCATCCCTGCCCTGTGGCAGGGGGAAGCCATTCCCTGTGTCCTGTCCCTCCATCTCTTGTCCCCAGTCCCTCTCCAGCTCTCCTGGAGCCCCTTTAGGCCCTGGAAGAGGCTCTGAGGTCTCCCTGGAGCCTTCCCTTCTCCAGATGAACACTCCCAGCGCCCTCAGTCTCCATAGGAGAGATGCTCCAACCTTTGGATCATGAGATCCATCATGAGACCTGAAACCTCGAGATCTGTGTCCTGTCCCGCTTCTCTCTCTCAGAACACCCCAGAGATGGTTTTTTCCAGCTGCTAAGGTGACACCCACCTCTGGCCTGGGGCAGGGGCCTCACTTCGTTGACGTCGGGCTCGCTGTTGGGCTGGTGCACCTCCACC
>VZTF01001853.1:347870-413488 GCA_013397755.1 Cnemophilus loriae | reverse complement strand
CTCCACCATGATGAAATGCTGGTTGGCCACGGCCTGGGGGCTGCCCTTGTCCGGGGGAGGGGGCGCCGGGTGCGGGGGCGGAGGAGGAGGGGACGGGGACGGGGGGCTCTGAAGCCCCTCTGGGGATGGGCTCTTCAACCTGGTTGGGGACTGGACCCTGGGGAAGGGCCCGATGGGGTGCTGGCTGAGCAAGGAGAGCTGGGCGTCCGCCGGCCTGCGGGAGCTGTGCAGGGACGGCGAGATGGTGGCGTAGATGGCGCTGGGGGCTGAATCCTCGGTGGACGTGGAGGCCGTGGAGGTCACGCTGACCGTGTCCTTCTCGGGGGGGTTGGGAGGGGGAGAAGGGTTTCGGGGGGCCACGAAGAAAAGACCAGACTGGGAGGACTCGGAGGAGGGGCGCTTGGGCTTGTCCTTCCCCGGGAGCCGGTGCTGGGCAGAGGAGGGGTCCAGGCTCTGGGGGGCTGATGGAGGAGGAGGAGGCTTGAAGTTGGGCGGTTCCTCTGGGAAGGAGGAGAGATCATCCTGCCAAAGCAAGCACAGCTTTTAGGCCACCATGCCCAGGCTCAGTCAGTGCATTTTTCTCTTTTCACACTGACCATGGCTAAAGGAGCTGGTTGTTACTGAAACACCCTCCTGACCTGCCAGTGCTACAGAAACACCTTCCCGACCTGACCAGAAACACCTTCCTGACCTTCTGGCAATAAGAACATGACTCACAAATGAGCACAGCTGCAGAACAACCCACCCGACCTTTGCTTTGGTTTGCACAAGGCTGCTCCTCTCCAGCCAGCCAGAATCCATCTCCTAAACCCATCTGATTACCTGGGTTCAGTGACACCCCTGGGGGGCTGATGTGGCAGAGCTGCTGAAGCTGAGGCACAACCCAGTACCCCCAGTTTGCCTCCTGCTCCCACCCAGCTCCATGCAGGGCCTTACCAGGGACACGTCTGGCAGGGTGTTGATGCTGCTCTGGTGGCAGTCCCCAGCTCCCTCCAGCTCTGACGTGTTCTGAGAGGGCAGAGAAGGAAGAGAGAACCATGGCACAGCAGCAGGAGCAACCAGCACGGTGCCAGCGTGACAGGGAACAGGCAGAGGATGCTCCAAACCCCTCCCCATGCAAGGCCAGCCTCACCCAAATGTTTTTGCCTCCTTGGAGGTGCCCTGGAGATCCCCAGGCTCTCCCAAGCTAAGGAATGTGCTCAAAGCATGCTGTGGATCTGATACGTTGGGGTGAGCTCCTCTAAACCCAAATCAGCTCCTCCTGCTGAATTTGGAAGGAGGGAAGGAACCAGGGCTGCAGGTTCAACAGATGGATTTTTTTCCCAGAGGAAGGACAATAGGAATTTAAAACTCTCCTCCCCTGCAACCCAGAGCAGTGGGTCTCAGATGCAAAGACAAGCCACTGCCACTTCTTTATGAGTCTAAAAATGTCACCAGGAAATGTCACACCACAGTTCTGAGGATATCACAGCTCCAGAAACGCAGAAGGGCTATGGGAATCTGTCAGTAGAGATGGGCCCAGGGAGAGGACATGCATGCAGCCAAGCAGAGCAAACATGGCTAAGTCAGGGGTGGCAGAGTGGGGGGCACAGCAGAGCTGGGGGTGCAGCTCTGCCCTGAGGTGCCTGGGCCTGCTGACAGAACGCTCTGCCAGGGAGGAACATGCCCAACTCCCCTGGTGCCCCTGCCAGGGCAAAGCCAGCCTCAGCCTCCCCTCCCTCAGTATCTGCTGCTCTGGAGAGGGGCTGCTGCTGCTCAGCAAGGCTGAACCCGGCTCCTGTCACGCTCGCAGGGCTGTTTGGATGGGGCAAGGCACAGTTTGTGTTTAAGTGCCTGTTATTTACTGCAGGGTAAACAGCTGATTAGCTGAAACGCTGGTGCATCTGCATCTCCCCCAGCTGCTGGAGGCTGCTGCTGTGCCTGTGAGATGTTCGCGTCCCAAAATAGACACGGGAGACAATTAAGACCATTAGAGGAGCAGCAAAAACATTGATGCAAAGTGCTTTTATCCCTGTGGCTTCTGAAAGAGCCCTGGAGAACGAGAACACAAAGAAACAGCTTGTTCAGGGAGTGACAGGTAAAGGCCTCGCTTGGGAGATGTTTCTCTGGCAAAGGGTGGTTTCATCCTCAATTATTCCAACATAAGGGCAGGTGGCTTTTAAAAGGGAATCACAGAATCCTGGAATGGTTTGGGTTGGAAAGGACTTTAAAGATCATCTAATTCCAACACCCTGCCATGGGCAGGGACACCTTCCACTGTCCCAGGTTGCTCCAAGCCCCGTCCAACCTGGCCTTGGACACTTCTAGGGATGGGGTAGCCACAGCTTCTCTGGGGAATATGACTGGGAGCAGCCAAACTGTCACAGTTGTGTCACTGCTAAAATGGGAAGAACCTGCCTGATGCCCCCTAAAACCTGCCAGGGCCATTTCTCCCAACCCTGTGCCCATCACAGGCCACATCCCAGCTCCGGCCTCGCAGCAAGGACCAGTCTGTCCTGAGCTGTGGCTCCTCTGCAGACGCTGGGTGGGCACAGCAGCTGTCCCTGTGCCCCTTGATCCCTGTGCCAGCTCCGTCCCCCCCCGAGCCAGGGACACCGATGCTGCTCCTCCTCCTCAGAGCACCTCTGGCTGCTGCAGTGTGTGAGCAGATTTGCCTTTCCCCACGCTCGGTTCTGAGGGGGCCGAAGCAATTAAACAGTGATTGCTCTGGGCCATAAAACACGATGGCTTTTAAGCACATTTGCTTTCAGGAATTGGCTATTTCCAGGCTGTGCCTTCCTGGATTTCCCTTGAAAGACTCGTGGAAGCCACTGCCCTGAAAAATGAGTTTCTATTGATGAGGCTGCTCCCTCCTGCTCCTCCACCCCATCTATTTTCCAGTTCCTCATAGAAACTGGGGCCAGGTGAGGCCCTTCCAGCCTCTCCTCAGAGCAGCTGGGAAATGCTTGTCCTTCTTATCCTAAAAAGAGTCCCCAGCAGGAGTGATGGAGCTGCAGAGCATCTTTCAGATAGGCAGACAGTTTTTATTTGCAGATTAAAGGGTGGAGAAACTGCCACTTCCCCGGGGAACACAGCACAACCTTTAATTAACCTCTCAGCTCCAAATCAGTCCCTTAATTTCCAGTTACTGCTAACGAGAGCTTCACAGAGCTACTCAGCCTGAGTCCTGCGGGGTTTCAATTTTGAACAACTGCACCAGCCTGGGAATAAGCCTGACTTTCCTCCTCTCTTCCCTTCCATCTCCCACTCTGGAATGCAGCCACAGGGCTGGAGGAGCCACAAGCCTCTGCTCCAGATTTTAGGGGCTCTGAGGGTGCACAATGACCCCCACACAGTGGTTTCACTCTGTCTCCATCCTCATCCTCTGAGAGGGTCATTCCCAGCACGTGGGATATCCCAGGGAGCTGGGAGCAAGCCAGCACCTGTGGAACCAGCCCTAGGAGGAGAAGGCACCTCTGGATGGCAGCAGCTTTGCTAGGAGGTGGTGGAGAGGAAAACCAAAACCTACAGGGATATCAATTCCTTCGTCCCAACACTGAGGGTTGGGCAGGAGGCAGGGACAAAGGGAATGCCAGAGGAATCAAGAATTCCCACTGCTCTGGCCAGACATGCTGCACCTGATTATTGCAGTCTGCAGCTGACCTCTGCCCTGCAGGACTCATCTGGAGTCCCAGGATTTCCAGGAGGTGCTGGTGACACTCAGACAGTGGCTGAGCATCCGTGGCTGGCACTATCAACCACAGCATTGTCTCATTCCCAAGCATCCTTCCAGCATTCCTTAATGGAATCATTTATCGCCCTGCTTATTTTTGGTGGAAGTTCACCCACCAACCCATGGGACACGTGGCCTGGTCTGATGTCACTGCGTTTGGTCACGAAGCCAAAAAGATCAGTGTCCCACGGTTTGGGGTGCCTGGGATAAACTCCATCTGGGAATGCCACAGCATCCTCTGCTGGGTAAGAGCCGTTCCCACAGGGATGTGGCTCTTGGGGCGGGCTCACAGCTGCAGGTCCTCTCTCCCAGCTCCCAGCCCCACCCTTTGCTCTCTGTGCTGACCCTGTGATTTCCTTCTGGCCGAGGAGCAGGGAACGAGCTCCACAGCCTGGAGCCTGCAGCTCCCCTCAGCCTGCTGCCAGCCAGGAGCCCTGGTACGGCACAGGGGTTCCTGGGGCTCTCCCACATCCACGCCCAGCCCCTCCACAGCCTGGGTGAGGGATTCTCACACACAATGTGAGTGCACTGATCCCCTGAACTGCAGCACGGATTTCTGCACACCCAAGGCCCGTGAGGAGAATCCTCCCCCACCCTAAGGATGTGTGCTGGGATGTGAGCAGCCTGCTGAGAGAGCTGGGGCTGTTCAGCCCGGAGAAGGGGAGGCTCTGCAGAGACCTTGTTGTGGCATTTCACTGCTTGAAGAGGGCTGTACGAAAGATAGGGGGCAGATTTTTTAACAGGGTTTGCTGTGATAACACAAAGGGGAAATGGTTTTAAATTGAAAGAGGGCCAGGTTAGATTAGATAGAAGGAAAATGTTTTTTCCACAGGGAGGAGAGGCCCTGGCACTGGGTGCCCAGAGCAGCTGTGGCTGCCCCATCCCTGGAAGTGTCCAAGGCCAGACTGGATAGGGCTCTGACCACCCTGGTCTAGTTGAAAATGTCCCTGCTCACTGCAGGAGGGTTGAATTAGATGGACTTACAAGATCCCTTCAACCCAAACCACTCTGTGATTCTATGATTTTCTACTGGTATTTAGCCAGGGTGCCCACACAGCAGAGCAGCAGGCAGGGCAGGGAGGGCAGGCCCGGGTCTGCCAGGCTCCAGCTCTGCCGGTCCCTCCAAAACCCCATCCCCGAGGTGCCCGTGGCACTCAGGTACCAGCTGGGTGTGGTTCAAGCTGAGCCTTGCGTGCACTGCAGCACCAAGGATGGGGGAAGGAGCTCTCCTCAGCAGATCCACGGGAGGAACACGAGGATGGGTGACACGAGGTGGCCGTGCCCGTCCCTCCCCCTGCCCACACACACCCCCAGCCACTGCAGCCCCTACCTCCATCAGGTCTATGAGCCACAGGAGTCGCTCCTGGGGATGTGCCAGGGGCAGAGCAGAGGAAAACAAGCACAAAAGCGAAAATGTAACGTCAGGGAGGGTGCAGAACAAAGGAGCGAGCTGAGCAAATCCCGGCACGGCGCCGCCCTCATCCCCCAAACCACCCTGCAGAATCCACATCCAGCTGCACCCAGGGCTGGGGGGAAGGCTGGAGTGAGCCCCTCCTGCGAGAGCTGCTGGGGAGGGGAACAGCAGCAGGGGCTGAGGGCAGAGGGAGCAGTCTGGGAGCCCTGCCCCTCATCTCTCTCCTGCTATCCAAGCGTCCATCCACCATGAGCTGGTGCTCTTTGCTTGGCAGCCGTTTCAGCAAGAGTGGGCACAACCATCTCCAGCGGCAGCATTCCCATCACTGGGCAGAGCTCGGAGCAGGGCGTGTGCTCACACCCATGGGAAGAGGTGCCACACAGCCAGGTGCCACAGCAGCACCCTGGTGTCCCTCCCCCAGCTCTGGGCTCGTGTGCCAGGTGAGGCTGGGCCGTTGCTCACACACCAGCCCAGGCAGCCACGTTTGGCACATGCTGTGGAGCAGGAGGCACACCAGGAGCACGTGGCACAGCCCCAAGCACGGGCACAGCATGAGAGCAGGGTGTCACGCTCAGCACACAGCCCTGGCAGACCTGTGTCAGCCCTCAGAAGAATTTTCCCAGCAGCTTCTTGGAAAGCAGAGCAAAACTCACTTTGTTTATGCATATCCAGAAAGGATCTCACTGAAATCCCTCCTGGCCTGAGCAGGGTCCTACGGGTACTTGTGGATTTAACAGGACAAAAGCACAGCTCTGATGCTCTGACACTCTCTGAGGTCTCTCACAGGCAGGCAGAGCCCCAGGAAAGCCCCCTCCCCTCTCCCCCACGGGCTGTGCTGGGTGGACGCTCCACAGCCCCATCCCAGCACCGTGGGCTGCTTTCCTTGCTGAGGAACCAGCACAGAGCCCATTGTTCCTCCTTCTTTCCGTGAAGGGTTTAATTTCCAAGGTTACTAATGCATTTATGATGAAAGGCATTTTATGGCGAGGAAATTAATTTGGGGGCTGTGTGCCTGCACAGTCTGAGGTGATTACAGTAACTTAATTAGACGGTGCGTGCGACAGGGGCCTGGCAGAGACGTGGGAGTGCTGCTGCTGCTGAGTGCTGGGGAGTGGGCTGGGAATGGGATGCAGCTGCCTGGCCACTGTGGCTCCCACTGGCATGGGGAGCAGGCAGCCAGCACCCTTAGGAAGGTGATTTAAGAGCTGGTGAACAGGCACGGCACGGCAGCGGGGCACTGCTGGGATTTCTGCGTGGACGCAGCTCCAGTGGATTGCTGGAAGCAAGGCAGGCTCCGTCCCTCACTGGGATGAAGGGACACACAGCCCTCACGCAGGGGACAGCAGCACCTCAGTGTCAGGAGCACAGAGGTACCCAGCACGTCGTGGCATCACCTGCAAATCACCCAGCCCGCACGGAAAAATGAAAGCTTTGGGGGAATCCATAGGGGAAGATGACTGGCCAGGGCTCCCTGTGGGGTGAAATGCCTTTACAGCACTCCAGCAAAAGCAGTTTGCTCTAGGACTGCCGGGAGGAGGTGCTGAAAGGAGCGGGATCAGGCAGGAGGGACCTACCCGGGCTGAGCTGACCGTGGTGGCAGTGAAGTGGCTGCTGGAGGACGAGACGGTGTCGCTGTAGGACATCATGGAGTAGGAGTCGGTGCTGGGCCCCGCGGGCTGCCGGGCCTTCATGGACTCGATCTCCCTCTTCAGCACCAGGTTGTCGAAGCGGTCCAGGTCTTGCGGGGAGATCACCCCCCGCACCTCGGAGAGCAGCGAGAACTGGCCAGGCACACACAACCAGAGACAGGCTGGAGCACGATCACATTCCTGGGGGCCTGGAGATCTCCCTCCCACCATGGTCAGCAGTGGCAGTGAGATTCACTGGCAGGTAGTGCAGGAGGTTCGGTCCTAAATGTGACCTGAAGCTCCTCTGCCACTGAACACCAGCCTGCATCCCCCAGAATGGCCCTGGGTGCCCAGAGAAGCTGTGGCTGCCCCTGGATCCATGGAAGTGTCCAAGGCCAGGCTGGACGGGGCTTGGAGCACCCTGGGCAACCCTAGTAGAAAGTATCCGTGCCCATGGCAGGGATGGAATGAGATGATTTTTAAGGTCCCTTTTAACCCAAACCAGTGTGGGATTCTGTGATGGTTCCATGATAATGTGGATTTAGCTTCCATAGCCTCCCCCATTCCCCGAGCAGATCACCTTGGAGACACTGGCCCACACTGTGACAATGTCCACACTGTGACAGTG
Source organism: Cnemophilus loriae (assembly GCA_013397755.1). NCBI lineage: Eukaryota > Metazoa > Chordata > Aves > Passeriformes > Corvidae > Cnemophilus > Cnemophilus loriae. The sequence goes on along the minus strand of VZTF01001853.1, from coordinate 406,106 downwards.
ACTCTGCTCAGCCCATCAGCCCCAAGAAGCTGTCCCTGCCCTGGTGTGGGCCTCACCTTGGCGTGTGTGTTGAGCAGCTCGAAGAGCGCCATGACCAGGGCATCCACGGAGATGTTGCCCTCCTTGTACTCATCCAGGTAGTAGCCCATGGTGGCCCGCTCCTGTTCGTTGAGCAGGTGCCGGGCCTGCTCCTCCAGCATGACGCGGGTCTGGTTCACCATGGTGCTCAGGGTCACCTGCGAGCCGGCCAGCCCCCGGTAGAACACGGGCTGCAGGGGACAGGGGACAGGCTTGGGGCTGGGATGCCAAGGGGTTGGCAGTGGGAAGGAGGGCAGTGCCCTGCTGAGACAGCCGGGCCGCACAGGGTGGACCAAGGAGTGCCCCTGCTCTGGGCTCTGCCCGCCAGCCCAGTGCCTGTGTGTCAGACACTGCCTGTGGGGGAGCTGGGAATCAGACTGGAAGGAGGATTTTGGGAATGACTGGAGGGAGGTACCCCCAGGAATTCATCAGCCTTTCAGTGTCGCCACTTGTTTGGGTAACTCCAGAGCCATAATCAGAGGAGCTGAGCTTTGCTCCCTGGGACAGGGACAGGAGCCAGGGAACGGCTGGAGCTGGGCCAGGGCAGGCTCAGGCTGCAGATCAGGGCAAGGTTCTTCCCCCAGAGGGTGCTGGGCACTGCCCAGGCTCCCCAGGGAATGGGCACGGCCCCGAGGCTGCCAGAGCTCCAGGAGCGTTTGGACAGCGCTGCCAGGGATGCCCAGGGTGGGGTTGTTGGGGTGTCTGTGCAGGGCCAGGGGTTGGACTGGGTGATCCCTATGGGTCTCTTCCAGCTCGGGATACTCTGTGATACTCTGATTCTCTGAGTTCATGCAGCACCAGTTGAGAAACAAAACAGCTGCCCAGCCCTTTTCAGCAAGTGGAGATCCTGTCCCCCAGCCAGGCAGTGATTTAATCCCAGGCTGTGCTCCTCCCTGGCAGAGCTGGGGGAACTGGGGCCACGGGAGACAGGCCAGCTCCCCATCCTGTGGAAAAGGCACATTTGCTCCCACTGCCAGCTTGAAGCAGACTCTGCTGAAGAAAGAGCCACCGACAACCAAAGGAGCCCCAGGGAGAGACAAGCCTGGCACAGATGAAAGACTTTTCCCCTTTGAGAGGGATTTCTGAGGGGAGGTCCTTGCTGTTTCCTCCCAGGCAGAGTTGGCACAGGGATATGGAGCCAGACAAGACCCTGACTATCCCAGAGACAGAGAGGAGCTGAGGCTGGGGAACATGTTTTGCCAGCAAAGAGTACAAAGCTGTTATCAGTGAGAGCCACCTGTGAAACCTCCCTGCTTAATTTCCATTTAAAAGCAATGTGCTTTGCAAAGAGGTGTGGGGAGAAGATGCTGGCACAGAGCTGCGGGCACAGCACAGGGTGAATCCCTGTGCCTGGTGAGCTGGAGAGGGCTGGCTCAGCTCTGCTTCGGGCTGGGACAGATCCCAGCAGCTGTCAGGGCCCAGAGACAGCCACCATGAGGACGGAATCATGGTCACCTCCGCAGGGTGGAGGGGGTCCCCACGGTCCTTGCCCATGGGTGATCATTGCCCCTTGCCCATTAAAGTGTGCACTGCCAGGCTGGAGGGCACCAGATGTGCTTAGAAGTGGCACAGGAGAGGGCACACCCAGTGTGTCACTGCCTGTAGAACACAGCTGCCAACACGGGGTGGGGAGGAGAAAGGCCCATTAAATCCTCCCCAAACCAGCATCCCTGCTGTACCCAGGAGCACAGGTGCCTCCCTGCCACGGAAAATAAAACACAACAGCAGTGATATTTTCACAAGGAACGTCTGGGATGTCTTACCCTGGCTGCCACGTCCATAGCATGGTCGCCCACTGCCCTGCGAGGAGGGAGAAGATCAGTTAGCACCGAGCGCCTGTCACGTGTCACCTGGCACATCACCTGGCACCTCCTCTCCTCTCTGGAGAGCCAAAAGCTTCTGGCCTGGGAGAAGGGGAAGGGACAGCACAATGTTGTCCAGACCTGCTCCACTCTCCAGGCCAGAGATGCTTCACTGATACAGGAGCCAGACCCCAGAACTGGGAGCTCCATGGACAGGCTGGGGGCCCCCACCCTCCTGGGGGACTGTGAGCACCCCCAGGGGCTCTGAGCTGGCAGATCCCCCCCCAAAAACCTCCCCGGGCACGTACCCTGCTGAGCTGAGCAGGGTCTCCCCGAGCTGGGAGCTGGTGATCCAGCGGGTCTCGTCCACGGTGGTGCGGGCGTGGGGCAGGCGCCCGATGTCCTTCACCGTCATGATGAGGTGACGCGAGGACTTGAGCAGCTTCACGGCCTCGTCGTGGGGGATGCTCAGGAAGCTGCGGCCGTTCACCTCCAGGATCTGGTCTCCCACCTGTGGAATCAGGATGGAGTGAGCCTGGCAAGTCCTTGGAGCTTTCCTGTTGGGAATAACGCCCTCCTGTCCCAGCAGGGAGGTGCTGCCCAGTCTAACCCAGCACCAAATTAGGGACACAGCAGTTGGAGGGACCAGGGAAAATGCTGTTGGATGGAGACCAAGCCCTCAAGCTGGCAGCCAGTAGGGACCAGTCTGTGAAGCCTGGAGTCAGGATCCCAACTCAGACTGATCTGCCCAGTCTCCTCCATCAACCAGACCAACCCCAAAGAACATCAAGGCCTCCAGCCCCAGCCCCTCCTGCTGCTCTGGGAGGCCAGGAACCATCTGTGGCAGCCCCGAACCTCAGATCTCTGCATGCAGCAGGGAGGGTCTCACCACAGCCTCCAACACTCTGTAAACTGCAGCATCTGGGACAGCTGCATTCCATCTCTCCCCTATTTCCTCGCCAGCTGCTCCTAAAAGATTTCATTTTGTGGGCAGGGCCTTTGCTGGAACCAGGCGCTTCCCTGACAGCCAGGCCTTGTCTGAGGCACAGCACCCATCTGGTGTTTCACCCTTCATCCCAGGCCCTCTTCCTCTGTGCTTCCAGGGCATCCAGGGCTGCTCCTCCTCACTCCTGTATCACAATTCACCCTGTTCCTGATAAACCACATTTTTGAAACTGCCCTTTCCTATCTTTGCTTAACCACAGGCCTCAGCTCAGCTCTACCAAAACACAGTCGGATTTTCTTCTCTGCCTGGCCAGCAGGGAGACACAGGGAGAGAAAAAAGTTCCAGAGAAGTGAAACAAAAATGATCAGTGGCAGATGAAGGTGCCTGTGAAAGGACAGATGGAAGAGATTAGGCCTGTTAAATTTAGAGAGGAGATCATGTGGGGGGGCTGGATGGAGCTATACAAAATAATGCTGGCAATAATGAGAAGCCAGAGAAGGGCTCCTGTTTGCCCTTCCCTCTGCTCAAAGGACAGAGCAGGCTCAGGGAGGCTGGAAGGATGCTTGGAGTGGTGCTGAGGAGGAAAAAGGACCTGGAGCAAGAGCGTCATGGAATCATTTGGGTTGGAAAAGGCCTTTAAGATCACTGAGTCCTGATGCAGCAGAGCTCAGCTCCACGTCCAGCTCCATCCAGGCACCCTGAGTAGATTTGCCTCGTTCTTCATCAAAAAATTTGATAATTTGTGTTGGAAGTGACCTAAAATATCCCAGAAATGGGAAGGGAGGGAGCTCAGGGGAAGGCAAGTAACACAAATGACCACGTTCCCAACCATGGGGCTCCACAAATATCTCAGGTTCCCTTCGAGCTCTGTCAGCTTTAAATCCACTGTCAGAAAATTGCTGACTACCAACGTGACAGGGGAGGGGAATTACGCCAGGGCCTAAAGTGCCAAGAGAAACACCCTCTCAGGTGCACGAATATCATCTCCCAGGTCCTTCTGATCCATCAGGCAGTGCCCTGCAGTGGATTTTGCTGCTCAAACAAGGCGCACAGCATTCACTGCAGCACCAAAACAATAAAAATCCAAATTTGATTAGGCAGCTTTATTGCAATGACAAATCTTTAATGGTTTTCCATACCGGGGATTAAATTTTTATGATTTTTTGGTTCAGGACAGTTACACAGGTTTAATAATCTTTCTTTAATTTCTCCTTTAAAGAGTGAACCAGGAGGAGCCTGGCAAGCCCTTGTAACATCAGGGAGACCAGAGGGCCCTGGATTTTTTGCTAATTAACATAGATAATAATTATATTTTTCCCCCCAAAGTCAAGGGCAACTGGGAAAGTAACAAAAGAACTGCAGAGATGCAAAAGAACCATCTACTAAAACAAAAGCTGACCCTGAGAAATGATTTGCTGTATTCACAGCCCCAAACTGGCACAGAATAAAAGAAGTAATAATAAGACATAAAAAAAAAAAAAGTTATAATAAAACACAGGAAAATTATTGCCCTGGATATTTCAGGAACCACTTGTCAGTTGTGCTCAGCTAATGGTGGGTGGGTCCCCAGGACGTGCTGAATGCTTGAACACCTCTGAAAATGTGGATTATTCTCATTTCCTAGGGAAAAATGTAGCCTGAAATGCAGGGGCTGAACACAACACACAAAAGGTGACAGACCATGACAAGAAGAGAGCTTGGAAATAACACCTCGGTGACAGCCTTGGCTGCTGCTCCTTCTGCAGACAGTGGGGAAGGGGAGGTGCAGTCCAGAGAAACTTAATGGGCTTCAGACAAGGGTTCTGAGCACCTAAAGTCTCTTAAAAAGAATCAGAATTGGCTCTGGGAGAAATTCAATCACACCGACAGAAAAATAGGCGAGAGATTTTAAATGTGAGTTAAGGTGAAACGACACCAAACTGAGCTGGGAATAACGGGGCCAAAGGGGTTGGCACTGGCACCAGTCCTGTTTAATGGCACTGAAGTGCCAGCAGAGAGGCTAAATGACACTGGAGATACCCCTGAAGTAGAAGGAGCCTCTCTCCAGCACAACTAATTACCAAAAGCCCTTCAGAAATTAAAAATACGGGCAGGGAAATGTATGGATCAATTTGGAATTGACCAAATTAAGGCTCGCAGGAAAAGAAGGAAGTGCTCAGGTTCTCCAGGAGGGAAACAGGTCAGGGCAGATGATCCACATCCAACACAGCCTGTGGGAAGGATCCAGGACAGGTCTGGGAGGGAGATGGGGAATGAGGGGGGCTGTGGCTGTCTGAAAATGGGGCCTTTCCCCAAACACTCTGCGGCCCAAAGAGGAGGAACAGCGCAGACACAGAGGGCAGATGACAGCCCAGGGAGGGAAGGGGCTCTCCAGGGGTGGCAGTGGTTGTGGCACTGCTGGGGGGAGGTTTTTGGTGGCCTCCCATGAGAGGAGCTTTCTGTCCCCATGCAAGCGACACCATTGGAAGGACCAGGAGAAACTTTACATCTTGGGTACCACGAATGTCCTCAGAGACCTTCTCACTCTGCAGCTCATTCCCAAACTCTGAGGGAGCCACAAGGAAGCCACAATCTTCTCTTTTCCTGTGTCCAGACCTCAAACACAAAGCAGCTTTCAAGGGGTGGCTTTGGGATGAGGGGATCGAGGGCACCCCCAGGGAGTTTGCAGGTGACACCAAATTGTGTCCAGGGAAGGGAACGGAGCTGGGGAAGGGGCTGGAGCCCCAGGAGGGGCTGAGGGAGCTGGGAAAGGGGTTCAGCCTGGAGAAAAGGAGGCTCAGGGGGGACCTTGTGGCTCTGCACAACTCCCTGACAGGAGGGGGCATCTGGGAGGGGATCAGGCTCTGCTCCCAGGGAACAGGGACAGGAGGAAAGGGATTGGATACTAGGGAAAATAAGGAAAATGTCGTCCAGCACAGCTGCCCAGGGCAGCGGTGGTGTCCCCATCCCTGGAGGGATTTAAAATCCATGTGGATGTGGCACTTGGGGACGTGGGGCAGTGGTGGCCTTGGCAGTGCTGGAGGAACGGTTGGACACGATGATCTTGGAGATCTTCTCCAGCTTAAATTACTCTTTGTTCTATGAAAGCCACTGCTGATGTAAAATCATTCACCTCTTCCCATTTACAGCCTCCCTTTCCCTCTCCTCTCATATCTGGATAAATATGGATTGTGGCTGTCCTTTTCACCCCAGCCCTCGTTCTGGGAACTCAATATTGAGTTGTTTGCTCAAAGCAAGCTCCCTGAAATCTGCTATTTCTGATTTAAAGGTCAAGGAGAAAAAACAAAAATGGCTTAAGAAGGAAAAAAAAAAAACCAATCCTGACAAAAAACGGCACCAGGAAAAATGACCAAGGAAGAAATCAGGGCCAGCAGAGCCAGGAACAGCATCAGGAGCTCAGCTCGTGCCCAGCACCACTGGGAACGTCACGAAGGAGGCAGGAAGGACAGAAGCTGAAAGCAAAGAAGGCTGACTCACCTCCCTCCTCTGCAGCCCTCTGCTAACCCCCACTTTTCACTCTCAGAACTTCCTCGGAGGCAGCAGATTTTAAAACATGCCCGAAGAACACATTGTCAGAAGTTTCATGAATGAATAAACATCAAGAAGGCCAAGGCCAAGACTATGAATATTTAGTTATTGACTGACTGCAGAGATGCAGCCTGGTTTCTGCTGGAATTCTGCCTGCTGAGGGAGCAGAACAGCAGCACCTGAACCAGCACAGCAGGGCTGGAGCTCCTCTGGGACCCTCATCTCAGGAGCTTGGTCCCTGTTCCTGGAGCTGGCAAAAGCTTCTGAGCCTCAGAGAAACTTCCTTGGTTTTGCCTGGCTTTCAACACCTTTTGTTTGCCCTTCGATCAAAATATAGGGGAAGTGTAAAACATTCATTATTTATTTTGGTTATAATTAAAACAGTCCAAAATTCTGATTTGGTGCCATAGATACAAGGAGGTAAAAAATGAAATGTCTGGCAAAATCACAGATTGGTTTGGGATGGGAGGGACCTTAAAGCCCATCCAGTGCCACCCCTGCCATGGGCAGGGACACCTTCCACCATCCCAGGGTGCTCCAAGCCCCGTCCAGCCTGGCCTTGGACACTCCCAGGGATCCAGGGGCAGCCACAGCTTCTCTGGGCACCTGTTCCAGGGCCTCCCCACCCTCACAGGGAAGGATTTCTGCCTTGTCTCTCATCTAAACATCACCTCAGAATCAGCTCAGCTCTGGTAACAAACTCAGTGAAAGCAGCAAACCCCACAGAAGGATCCACTCCTGGGAAGGCAGCAGGAACCTTCCCATCAACCCAGCGAGGTTGTGTTGAGCCCACACTGAACAAACCTACAATATTTCCATTTTAGAGAGCAACAAATTGCCTGGAAATCACATTTATCCACCGGTTCTTGCTTCCTTGTGGTATCACATCCCTTCCACCACCACCTGGAGCAGCGATCTACACCCAACCATGTCTAACAGCAGGACATAAAAGGCCTTTTTTACCTCCAAACCTCCAGGCAGCACTAAATTTACAGCCCATAGAATACACAAATCAGGGTAGGGAGCGCCTGTGAGGGTCTGAAATCACACCAAGCCTGACATTCAGCACAGCACGAGCCTGCTGGACACACAAATCACTGCCTGGAGAGCAGGGCAGCGAGGGGGGACATCTCCAGAATCAACAAGCAGAGGCTCAGGTGTGCAAACAGCAGTGGCAGGACATGGGGGGACAGGGACAGGGAACTGGCACTGCTCCTGGTGCTGAGTGTGGTTATTTCCTGGCATTCCAAGCAGGCATGGGATGAGGATGGAGGGATTCAGCCAGGTGTTCTGCTGTTGGGACTGTCCCTGTGACATCTCCTCTGCTGAGCTCACTGGCAGGGCGATGGAAAAGAAAGAAAAGCAGCGATTTTCCCTGTGCAGCAAACCCAGGGATTCGGAGCAGCACGGAATCAAACAGAAAAAACACCAAGGGAAACAATGAAGCTTCTTCTTTCTTATCCTGCATTTAAACTTTCAGGTTTCTGGTGTTTAGCAGATGGGACCTGACCCTGGCACAGGGGACAAACACGCTGGCATCAGCCAGGTCACCCATGTGACACCCGGGGCAGCTCCAGCCAGTCCCTTCCCTTCCAGCTCTACCAAGCAGAAACAAATTGTCCTGTGCCTCTTATCGTCCCTTCCTTGAAATCCTGGTGTCCCAGAGCACTGCCCCTCTCGCTGATGAAGCCACCGAAATCCCTGGGACACAGCTGGGGACCCAGCCAGGGGTGTGGGCAGAGGTGCCGGCCCAGAGGAGCATCCTGCACTCTGGGAGAGACCAAGGATCTGCAGGGAGCTTCCAGCAGCATTTCTGCAGCCTGAAAAGCACTCTGCCAACTCTAGGATGCTCCTATGACCCCCTCATGGCCCAGGGTCCATTTCCCTGCTTGGGACTTGAGAGAGATTAAAACTGGGATTGATCCAAACCTCCTAGTGCAGCATTTTTATTCTAAGATAAAAAGGCAGACAGGAGCCTGCAGTGCTCAGGACAGCTCAGCAATTACCCCTAAAAGTCTCCTTGCCTACAAAGGGAACCCTGGTGACTTCAGTGCCACAACAATTTGAGGGACAGGATCGTGTCTGTCCCAGCCCTCTCCACCAGACTGTCCCCAGGTCGTGCTGCCAGCCTTGACAGATTTAAGTGACTTTATGGGGCCAGTGAGAAAAGCTAAGCCTTAGCCCTAAACAGGCCAGGGCTGATCAATGGAGAAATCCCAGAATCACAGAATCCTTTAGGGTGGAAAAGACCTTTAGGACCACTGAGTCCAAGAAACGTCTCACTGCACAAACAGAGAGGGGACCAGAGCAGATCCCCCCTCATCCTCAGCAGCCCAGCACCAGTCCAGGGGATTGGGAGAACATTTCAGAGTTTAACATCCATCAGATCTCGACTGACATAAGGAACAGGAAAGAACTGACCCTCAAAGCCCATGAGATTGCCCTGGAGGAAGCAGTGATTGGATGTCATTGCAGGGAATTGGGTTATGTAGAGGGAAAAACACACCAGAAAAGAAACGGTGACTGAAGTAAAATGATCCAGCCTGAGGAGTCTGAGTGTCAGACGTGCCCCACTCCTGAGTGGCACAGAGGTACCTCCAGTGGCTCCCTTTCCAACTCATTTCACTGGTGAACATACACAGTTTTAACCCCAAATGTCCCTTCCAGGATCACTGTGATCCCAGGATGTTCAGAGAAGGGAACATCCTGGGATCTCCAGGGAAGGCTGGAGGAGCTCAGGGGTGATGTGTGTGCACATGGTGGGGCGAGTGAGGTGTAGGATCTCCCTCCACAAGAGCTCTGCAGCCAGCTCTGAGCACTGCAGCCTCAGAAGGGCCCAGCCCAACCCCAGAGCATCCCTCAGGAACCTGTTTGAGTTTGGATTGAGGTGGATGCAGCCGAGGTCACCGAGTCAGCCTGCTGATGGATCAGTCCTGCTCTATTGATGCCTAACGATTTTTGTCTTTTTTATTTTATACATTCTCTGTATTATTTACACATATATTTGGAGCTCTGTAGCCTATTATTGCATTCGTAGCCAGTTCTCCCAGTGCTTTTCCCTGCCCTGATAGGCAGAAGGACAAAACACATTCCAGAGCCCCTATCCCATCTCGGTTCTCCCTGGGAACCAAGGCCAAAAACAGCTCTTCAAGACACATTTTCATCACCAAAGTCCAGTTCCATCTGAGGGGGGAGGATTTAGAAGGGGTTTGAACTGGGGGGAATCACATCACAACTTGTGCTCCTAACCGGTGATTTTTGTAAATTATGCTAATTTGCTAAACTTATGAAAACTGTGTTCACCCTGTGGAGGGGGGATTTTGTGGACATTTTCCATATCTGCCCCTGGAGGCCTCCAATAACGACCAGCTTTTCTATTACCTCCTATACTAATATAACCTCGAAAGTGTGTGTTGTTTCATTTATAGGATCTTAAGGCATCGCTTCCCCGAGGGTGATCCCGCTGGTTCTGCTGGTTAACATACGATCCCTGTGCATGCCAGTGCTGCAGGAGGAGCCAGCACACCCCAGCTGAGAGCTGGCCTCTAAAATCGTGTCCTGTAGGCAGGCTGGGAGCTCCTCGTGCACAGCACTGGCTCCAAACCCAGTGCCTCTGGATGGCACAAGCAGGGAGAGGGCACCGGACCAGGATCTTTAATGGAAAACTCTTCCCTGCCAGCTCAGGGAGGTGAGAGGGACTTTCTGAAGAGGAGATTGTGGGAGCTGGGCCTGGTTAGCCTGGAGAAGAGAGCACTGAGAGGGGATCCCTCTCAAATATCTCCAAGGGGTGTCAGAGGATGGTGCCAGAGGCTTTTCAGTGACAGGACGAGGAGCAATGGCCACAAATTAAAGCACAAGAAGTTCCTCTTCAACATGAGGAAGAAATTCCTTCCATGGAGGGTAGCAGAGGTCTGGAACAGCTGCCCAGGGATGGTGTGGAGTCTCCCTCTCCGGAGACATCCCAAACCCACCTGGACACGTTCCTGTGTCGCCTCCCATCCCTTCTGGGATCACTCTCACCTTCAGGCCTGTGCTCTCTGCCTCGGAGCCTTTGTCCACACCCGTGATGTAGATGCCCAGGGAATATTCTGCCCCTCCTCGGATCATGAGGCCCAGGGATTTCCCCTCGTTCAGGACCAGATTCACCTGCAGAGGAATAGGAAGAGACATTTATCTGGTGTTCAAGTGCTGCCCAAAAGAGAGGTGGGACACAGCCACAGAGCTGCACCCCTGCCGTGCCCCTGGCTTGGACAGCAGCTCCTGTGGGATTGAGGAGGCAGTGGGAAAACCAGGAGGAAAATCCAGCTCTGGAGGCTGAGAGGTTCAGCCATGTGAGGGGCAGCACATGTGGGTGGATTTCAGCCATAAATCAGCTGATCCACAGCACTCTTCCACTCTCTCCTTTTACAGGTGCATCCCTGGGGTAGAGACCAAGCTGAGAGCAACCCCCAAAACCCCATGAGCACCAGTGGGGTGGTGCCAGCTGTGAAGTCCCAGTCTGGCATCCCTGCCCTGTGCAGACAGAGTCACGATCCCGCTCCACCCAGACCGGGAATGAGCCCAGCTCCAGCCCTCTGCCCTTCCCTGCACAGTGCTGGCTGTGCAGGGCCCCTCCAGGCACCCCCCCACAGGACAAACCCCACAGGGGGCTCCTCCTCCCAGCCACTGCCTGATTATCTCCAATTAACAACGCCAGGACAGACTTTCCGTGCATCCAGCATGTACTGCAGAAGACATTTCGCATTTCCCACAACCTTCCAGGCAGCACCTGGACGGATGTTCTCCCCACCAAAGGCTGATTTGCAAACCCAGCTTCCATCTGCCTTCCTCCACCTTCTCCTCCTCACAGGGCCTGACAATATTTGGATGTTCAGGTGGGAATTTGGAGTGCATGAGCAAGCCTGTGCTCAGCTCCCTCGAGGACTCTCCATTTAAAATGGCCTTTGTTCACTCACTGCATGACACTTTCTAAATGAGTAACTCCAGGGTTGGTTTTTCGCTTTGCTCCCAAGTTTAAGTCACTTCTGGAGAAAAGCAGACAGCAGGAATAAAAACAAATGAGAAAAGCCAAAATATGTTTCACACTGATAGAAACAACCAGAAACAGGCTGTTTGTGAAGGGCTTTTATATTTAAACCCCTTTGCTGCAGTCAAACCAAAATCTTGCACATTTACCTGGATGGAAAAATAATTCCCAGCTTCAAGTCAGTAATTAATCCATCTTTCTAGAGGACACGGCATCACAGAGGGAATTCAGGACAGTCTTAGAGAGGCTGGTATTGAAAACCCATTCTCTTTCTTGGTGAAACACAGAAATCAGCAGCAGGACATAAAATCTACCTAAGGCTCCACATTTTGGACTTAGAGAAATGGATGCAAAGCTGGAATGAGAACTGTAAGATATCAACTACCTGTACCAGCATCTTTCTGTGAAAAACCTGATGTTCCCTGGGTTTCCTTTCCCTGCTTTAAAGTGCAGAAAGTGCTGGAAACAATTTTAGCATTGAAGGATTATAAAGGAATTGTAGAGACCTTCACGCTTCAGGCTGGAGAGACGAGCTGGGCATTGAACCCACCCAGAGGAGCAGCTGCCTGTCACATCCAAGGGCAGTTTGGTTTTCTCTTCACATGGAAACCTTGCTCTGGACCACAGAACACTTAGCTGAGTGTTTTTGAAAATTAGGAAAATATTCAACGTTTATGAAGTGCTGTTATCTCCCAGTCTGTCTGATGGCATTTAGGATTTCCCTGCTGTAAGTTTTTCACCGCACCGTGGCTGTGCCTCTCAAAAATTCCCCAGTGCTGGGAAAAATACAAGTAGGAGAAATGCAACAGGGTCCCTGGAATCACAGATCAGGGCAAAAGAGACTGGGAATGACAAAATTCCTTCTGTAAGTCCCTGAATGACATTTCTATGTGCTGGGGTTAGCACAAGGAGGGGCAGCTCCGCATGCAGGCATTTCCATTTCCCTTTAACACTATCCTGGTAAGCTGAGAAGCTGCTCCCCCCACACGGGGAGAGCATCACAAGGAGTAAGAGATACCCCCTGTCCCTCTGCTCCTGAGGTGCTGCCACGTGAGCTGCTCTGTTCACCCCTGCACCGGGCAAACCTGCACTTCCAGAGGCAGGAAAGCCACGGGTACAGAAAGCCTGGAGCCACGAAAAGCAGCAAACCCGAGCTGTGTGAAAAAAACCTCAGCACTCCTGCAAAATACATCGCTGCTGGCAGCCCAGAAAGTTGGGCTGCTGAGGGCTTAATTGCATCTCTTAATCAGCTAATAGCTACGGCTCCCTGAACGAACCCTGCGGCAGTTCCTGCCGGGAACAGCGTGGCAGGGTTGGGGACAAGCAGGGAGCATCCAGCTCAGGGACACACTGTGGGTTTGGGGACAAGCAGGGAGCATCCAGCTCATGGACACACGGCAGGGCTGGGGACAAGCAGGGAGCACCCAGCTCAGGGACACACTGTGGGGTTGGGGACAAGCAGGGAGCACCCAGCTCAGGGACACATTGTGGGTTTGGGGACAAGCAGGGAGCATCCAGCTCAGAGACACACTGTGAGTTTGGGGACAAGCAGGGAGCACCCAGCTCAGGGACGCACTGTGGGGTTGGGAATAGCTGGGGAAGGGAGCAGTGCTGGCAGCAGGGGCTCAGTGGGGTCAGGCTGGGGAGGGAAGGAGCAATGGAGGGATAAGCTGATTGCCGGGATGAAGTGAAGGCTGAGCCACGCCATGCTGAGGGCTTAGGGATCACAGGGGACAATTTGCACTCTCCTTCCCAAAGGTCTCTGTCTCCAGGGATGGGCCCAGCACAGGCGTGGTGACAGCAGGAGTGGCCCTGCCATGCCGGCTGTCCCAGGCCCAGCACAGGGGTGGTGACAGGAGGGGTGGCCCTGCCGTGCTGGCTGTCCCAGGCCCAGCATTGTCACACACCTGCCAGCCTGGCCCCACACCCCACCCACGGCTCTGGGGTGACACTGAAGCACGGGCACAGCTGTGCTGCCCAAGCAGGGAGCTAAAGCTGTGACCAGGCTGATGTCCCCAGTGGTCCCCAGTGGTTCCCAGTGGCTCCCAGTGGACAGTGGTGATCCAGGGCCCCTCTGGGAACACACCCTCAACACAGCATTGCCTGGGCCAAGCCCTTCTGCTTGGGCTTTTCCACTCAGGCTGGCACACATGTGATTAACAGCCCAGTGCCAAGGCTTGGCCCAAAGAGGGCATTTTGGTTCCATTTCCACTTTCTGCTTCTTCTCTGCTCCCTGGCTGAAGCTCACTCAGGGTGAGAAGCTGTAACACCCCTCAGGGAGAGCTGGGATCACTCTGAGCACCTAAATGCAGACTTGTCCTGACACCATCCTAAACCAGGCAGCAAACAAGGGCAGCTGCTCTGTGGGGGAAACTGAGGACGTCACAGAATAATAGAATGGTTTGGGTTGGAAAGGACCTTAAAGCTCATCCAGTGCCACCCCCTGCCATGGGCAGGGGCACCTTCTACTATCTCAGGGGGCTCCAAGCCCTGTCCAACCTGGCCTTGGACGCTCCCAGGGATCCAGGGGCAGCCACAGCTTCTCTGGGCACCCTGTGCCAGGGCCTCCCCACCCTCACAGGGAAGGATTTCTTCCCAATATCCCACCTAATTCTATCATCCTTCAGCTTAAAGCCACTCCCCCTTGTCCTGTCATTCCATGCCCTTGTCCCAAGTCCCTTTCCAGCTCTCCTGGAGCCTCTTTAGGTCCTGGAGGCACAGTAACATCCAGGCAAGGTCACCCCCACACCGTGCCAGGCATTCCCAGGCTCGCCACAGCACCGTCACTGCCCAGCCCCCACCTCCTTCCCTGTGCCATTCCCAGCCTGTGTCCAGCCCCAGGCCACTCCAGCGTGCATCACACAGAAACATTTGGAAGTTCAAGGTCACAGTTTTAATTTCTGTTTCAACACTGAAACATCTGCCATCTCCTGTAGCAGGAAATGAGGGGAAAAAAAGAATGCCATCATCAGTGAGGCATTTGCTCTGAGCTGATTCCTGCACGGGATTTCTCCTGTCTGGCTTTATGGAATTACCTGTTGACAGATTCAATTTTGCCATTAGAAAAAGGCCTTTCAGACAGGAATTAGGCTGCCCCAGTACGGCTCAGCACACAGCTGTGTGGCTGAGGAGGTTCCAGCCACGCTGGCAGCTATTTGCAGGCCATTACTGCTGCCACACAACACAAACAACGCTTCGGGAGGCTTGAAGGGCTCATCCTCCTCCTGCTTCCCAAGGAAACCCCACAGTTTGTGTCTAGACATCCTGCAACCAGCGAGTGTGGGGAGCCAGAGCCGGCTCACAGCCACTGACTGAGTCCTGGGAGCAGCTGGGGGTGCCAGGGCCATCAGAGCTGTCCCAAGGTCACCCCCTGCCCAGGGCAGCTCCCTAAGGCCACGCCAGGACTTGGGCTGCCACCTCCGAGGGTGTTCAGTATCCAGCGCTGGGGACAGGGAGCAGCTCCCAGGGCTGAGAGGTGACACCAGAGCACAGGGACAGTGACCAAACCAAGTCCTCTGCCCACCCCAAGCCTCAGTCCAGCTCCTGTTGAGCCCAACGCTGCCTCCCCACAGGGCAGGGCTTGGCTCACACACCAACTGACGCTTTCGGGTGCTTTTCCTACTTAAAGTACCTAAAATAATAAAGAGGTGGAACTGCTGCTCCTCAGGGTGGGCTGGGGTGTGACCCAAAGGACATTTTTGGGGATGTCTGCTGGACAGAGCTACAGAATGCCCGAGGCAGAAGGATGACTCCTGGAAACATTCAAAGCCAGGCTGGATGTGGCTCAGAGGAACCTGAAGATGCCCCTGCTCACTGCAGGGGGTTGGATTAGATGAGATTTAAAGGTCCTTTCCAACCCAAATCATTCCATGCTTTTAATCCCCAGGGCACTGGGGGACCAGTGGCTCACATCCCATATTCCAGTCCCACAGGGAACTAAACCAGCCCCCCACTAGCCTGGATATCCTTAAAGCTGTAAACAAAATCAAACCCCAGCAAGGTCAGAGCAAGCAAACAGTGAGAGACGTGGGGAGCTGGATCATTCACACTGAAAATGCCATTACAAACTCATAGAAAGAAATCCTTCCTTCCCTCTCCTGCATCTCTCATCCTTCATGCTCAAGTAGGCACCAGCAGTGTCTCAAACATTCAAGCCACGCAATATTAGCATAGATATTTTAATTTTTTTTTCATAATGATTACTGCTACTTTTGGCTACAGAACTGCCTGAAGCCGAGGAGATGTTCACACTCTCTTTATTATGTTTTCTTTCTTCTGCTGCATCAAAAGCTTGCAGGAATAAGCAGCTCCCCTGGCAATAAGCACTTTTCCGCACCAATTCAGCTGATGGAATGGTGCTTCTCAGAGAACTCGCAGCCCAGCACTGGCAGAGTGCTTTGCACACTTCATCTTCCTCCCAGCTCAGCAGCACCTCTGAGTTTTCGCTGTCTGAGGGTTTCCAAAGTGCTTTTAATGAAATAAGCTGGCGATCTCAGAAGTCCATCAATGACAACTCACGGCACAAACGGCCCTTGCTGCTCCTGTGACAAATCCTGAGGACTTTAAGCCTGGCCAGACGATAAAAATCCAAGTGCTCTGAAAGAGAAGGTGAGCACGAGAAGCAGGTCCCAGCTTTCCAGCAGGCAGTGACATCCTGGGATGGGGCTGGGGGCTGTCACCTGCTGCTGTGTCTGATACCTGCTGTGTCTGGCCTGGCTCCAGCAATGTTTCCCAGAGCTTTGCACTACTGCAAACTCCTCCTTTCACACTTCCTGACCACTGGTGACTCCACCTGTGGGCACAGGGCTCTGATGAAACACTGGATTCACCGATTACAACAACAGGAAAATGCTAAATTTGGGCAATACAGCACCTGCCACACACAGCACATGGAAAACAAGGATCTGTAACACCTTGCACAACCACAGGCTGAACCTGCCAGCAGCTCCTTCAGCCCAACATTCCCTTAATCCTCACCTCACTTCTCCAGTGCCATCGCTCGTGGTAGGTCAGGTCTACACTGAAAACCTGGCCCAGATCTCAGCACCCCCCTCTGCTCACCCGAACAGCCTCTGACCCGAGCTCAGGGCAGGCTGGATTCTGCCTGGGAGAGGATGGGGAAAGCCAAGCCAGCTGCCAAATCCCAATCCCGAAATCCCTTCGGTGGGGATCCTTCCACAGCTGGAAGTGAAGGAATCCCCGTGTCCACAGGAAAATGTGGACAAAGCCACAGGCCAGGAGCGCTGCCTTTGGAGCTGACCCCCACTGCCCAAAGCCACCTGAGGTCAGCCAGAGCCCAGCCACCCTGTTCCACACCTCATCCCACCGGCACGGTCCCACAGATCCCTGGATGGATCAGTTACACCACCACACACCTCACAGGGGTGGTTTCCATTTCAAGCCTCCGGATAACAAATCCTTCTGCCTCCGGATAATCAACTCCTAAAACTCGGTGACAAACCCATCCTTCCAGGCATGCAGATGTGCTGGAGGAAGAGGCAGACAGACAGGGATATTTCCATTGCCTGAGGAATGCCAGATGCCTCCAGCAGCCTTGAATTTAACCGTGGGAAAGCTGGAAACATCCCTTTGACTGCGGTGGTGTTGCAGCCGTGCTGAGCTGCAGCAGTGGATTCGCTCGCTGCTTTGCATCGCTCCCCTCCTGCTGCAGGGCTGCAGCTGCTCTGCTGTGCTTCCCCAAACCCTGCCTGTTTGAAAGCTTTGCCAGATCCATTCCAGGACATTCAGATCGATTAGAAATAGGAGAGAGTGGGATAAAAAATAAATAACCAACTAATTCTCCCTTCAGAAAGTAAAACCACCCACAAATCAAGCAGGCCTCAGTGCCTGTCAATTCTGGTTGACTGGGCTGAATTAATCAGGGGTATGTTGCATTTATTTGCATTTTTGTGAACAGAATAACCCCACTTTCAGCAGTTAATTATATATCTGTAGCAACCTCTAAATCTACACATACAAATAAAACCGGAGACAGGTTGTTCCCCTGTTCTGGGACACGTTTTCACCCCTCCACGGCGCTCAGGAATTCAGGACACAGCGACTCAGCTCGTCCGTGCCCTGCAGCCTGTGTGCAGAAAACGTCACACCAAATAACCCCTGTCCAACACCAGGCAGGGCAGGCTCTGCTCGCTGCCAGCAGCCTTGGATCGGGGGGAGCTGCTTCCACCACCAGCTGGCACAGCAAGGCACCTCTGGATACGGAGGTGTCTGGGCAGCCTTGAGCATTTCAGAGCCGTAGCAGCCAGTAATTTTCTTTTTTTCTGCTCTTACAAACGGGAAATCAGGAGTGGAGGCTATTGCAAAGTGCATTCCAAGCCTTGTGCACTTAAAGCAGTGACCAATGTCCCTGCTGGCGTGTCACCAAGGAGCGGGGCCAGGAGAAGGCTGAACACTCCCTCTGCATCCCATCATTGAGAGCTTCAAATATTTCCTGCAATTTCCATGGATTCCGCCCAGGTTAACACAGGGGCCTCCAGCCCCCTGCCCCGGGGTCAAAGCGTGATCCTCTCCTGGAGAGAGGCCAGAGGAGGCACCAGGGGGATCAGAGGGATGGAGCAGCTCTGCTGGGAGGAAAGGCTGGGAGAGCTGGGATTGTTCAGCCTGGAGAGGAGAAGCTTTGGGGTGACCTCACTGTGGCCTTGCAGGGCCTGAAGGGGCTACAGGAAAGATGGAGAGAGATAATTCACAAGGGATGGAGTGCCAGGACAAGGGAGAATGGCTTCCCCCTGGCAGAAGGCAGGGATAGATGGGATATTGGGAAGGAATTCTCCCCTGTGAGGGTGGGGAGGCCCTGGCACAGGGTGCCCAGAGAAGCTGTGGCTGCCCCTGGATCCCTGGAAGTGTCCAAGGCCAGGTTGGACGGGGCTTGGAGCACCCTGGGATAGTGGAAGGGGTCCCTGCCCATGGCAGGGGGGGAACTGGATGAGCTTTAAGATCCTTTCCAACCCAAACCAATCTGGGATTCTCTGAAGAAATCAAAGGACTGCCTGACTGTGGAGCAGCAAGGAGTGGAAGGACAAGCTGAGATTTTGGAAGAGCCACTCCTCACACCTGGGCAAAGGCTGCTGAGGCCAGGAGGCCACCAGGACAGGCAGGAGCACACCCAGGGCTGGCACATCTTCCCAGGGCTCTGCAAGTGGCCAGAACCACACGAGGCTGAGACAGAGGCAGGGGACACTCAGCTGCAGAGTTCTGAGCATTTCGTGTCCACACACAGCCAGGACTGAAGGAATGATGTGCAGAGAAACAACTCCCCACAGCTTCCCAGAGCCGCTGCTGCTCTGTCAAGGTGACACCGGGTGGCAGGGGGTTGGGGACACCAGCCAGCAGCGCCTGCTTTTCTCCTCTCCTTAAAATAAAAATAATAGGCCCTTCTCCCTTGTGGCCCACATGAATATTTCATCAGCAAACCGCCTCATATTAGATTTTTCTCTCCCTCCGGCTGAGATGGGAAGCTCACAGACCCTTCCACAGTGTCTCCAGGAGCTGAGGACATTTTAGGCACAGACAGAGTGATATCAGGATAAAAAGATGGAAATAGTCAAGGCTCTAAGCAATTCTGTGTCTTTGGGAAGGCAGTGCTGACTCCTAGGACAGTACTTTGATATTCCGTGGGTGGCAATGAGGAAACACCTCGTGCTGCATGTACAGGGTGAGGTTCCCTGTCCATCTGTCTCTTCATGGGCACCTGAGCACTGTGACTCTGCAGTGACACCTCTGGAGGCCTGGCTGGCCATGGGAAGAGTGAGGGAGAGGAGACATCAAATCCCCGAAATCAGATATTGCAGCTCGGACACCCTGTGCTGGCTTCCCTTACACCAAGGGCTGTTGAAAGGAGGGCAGCTCGCAGCAAGAGAGCAGGGCTGGAAATTCGATGTGCTGATGGCTTCCTTCTGTCAGAGGCCTGGGATCCAGGCCCAGCACTGGCCACACTCCCCTGGTGTCACTAGAGAAGCCATTCCCTCCCCTGCTCCTTTTTCCCTCACCAGGGTTTTCACTCAGGCCCCTCCTGGCTGAGGCTGCCTCTCCCCAAATGGAAAAGGAAAATCACCTGGTTTATTTTAAAGCACTCGTAGAAGAGAAAAATTGAGGGGGTTATTTTTTTTTATTTAGACAAAACTGCCAAGAGACCCAAGAAAGCCTCACAAGAACCTGAGGAAAGATCTGAAATGCAGGAGGAAGGGCAGGAATGCACTCTGAGATCCAGCCCTCCACATCCACAATGGACACAGATTAGAAGAAACCTCAAAGCTCATCTAGTTTCACTCTCTGGGCAATGGGGTTCCACTATCCCAGGCTGCTCCAAGCCCCGTCCAGCCTGGCCTTGGACACTGCCAGGGATCCAGGGGCAGCCACAGCTTCTCTGGGCACCCTGTGCCAGGGCCTCCCCACCCTCCCAGAGAACAATTCCTTCCCAATATCCCACCCATCCCTGCCCTCTGGCAGTGGAAGCCATTCCCTGTGTCCTGTTCCTCCATGCCTTGTCCCCAGTCCCTCTCCAGCTCTCCTGGAGCCCCTTTAGGCCCTGGAAGGGGCTCTGAGGTCTCCCCAGAGCTTTCCTGTCTCCAGGCTGGACATGGATGTCAGTCCCTCGATGTCCAGCCAAACAACGTCTTGCTGGGAAAAGCCTTAAATCCCACTCCTGGTTTGGTGGCTGTTCCTGGCAGGATCTTCCCTGCCAGACCAGACTGGACAATTCCTCCAGCCCAGCTTCTCCCTGTGTCCAGCAGGAACAAAGCCAACCCATCCCGTCCTACTGGACATCCTCGGGGCAGACAGGGGGAAAGCTACAGCCCAAGGGAGAAAACCAGGATCCTAAAGGAGAGCCAGGCCATCCGCATGGGGAATCACACAGATGACAAACCCCACAAAGAGCGTTGGGACCTGCACGGGAAGAGGTCCCCGGGGCTGTGTGTGATCCCCCTTTGCTCACCTTCTTCTCATCCCCCTCCTGCAGGAGCTGCAGGTGGCTCCTCTTCTCGCTGTCCCTGCGCAGGGAGCTGCTCTGGTGGTGGGGCAGCCCCGTGGGGGGGGACACGCTGCGGCCCTGCGGGTCCACCCACGTGTAGATGTGGTTGGTGACATAACCCCCCGGGATGCGCCCCACCGAGTGCACGGACAGGTTCAGCTTCTTGCAGCCCTTCAGCACCTGCAAGACAAACCAAGGACACGGGGTTAATGCCCACAGGGCTGCCTGGACTTCAGGCAGACACAGCTTTGCACTTCCTCGAGGCTCAAAGATCTCCAGCTCCTCTGCGGCCACCAGCTGAATGATGGAGCTGCATAAAAAGCTGGTGGGAAAAGCTGGGATTTTTCTGTTCTCTCCTGGCTGCAACAGAGTTAAGACAAAGCTGCTGGGAAAACACAGAGAAAACCCTTCCCCTGAGCCAGAGAAAGAGCAGAGTGAAGCAAAGTGGGGAGGTGAGGTGAGCAGAGCCGTGCCCAGGATGGGCTGAACCCGGGACTGAGCAGCTTCTGCAGCTCTGGAGAGGAGTCAGAGCAGGGCAGGGAGCAGTGCTGGAGGAGGGCAGCACTGATCCTTGTCCAAAGTCCCTCTCCAGTTTAGGCACTGGAAAGCGCTCTGAGATCTCCCTGGAGCCTTCTCCCCTCCAGGCTGAGCATGGATGTCAGCCTCTCAATGACCGTGCTGGCAGCAAACAAACAACAACCAGTGTGGGAAAAGCCTTAGCTCAGCCCCAGCTCTGTCCCACAGCTCCGGCCTCTGCCATTGGAAAAGCTCCTGATGCCTTCAGGCAGCATTGACAGCACTCCCAGAAATTCAGCCGTTGAGTTACCAGCTGCCTTCCCCGGCACAAGCAGTCAATTAACGAGTGCAATAATTGCTAAATACATACACGCACTTAAACCAGCACGCACAGAGATGACCTTGGGGCCCAGAGAAGGTGAACTGCAATCTGCCCCTCCAGCTTCCACTGTGAGAAGCTGACACAGTAAACTTAAATTAACAGAGAGGAGTTCTCCCTGGGGACAGCTGTAAGTGCTGATCCCTCCAGAGGCCTCAGGAACATCAGCACTGCAGATCTGCTCTCAGAAAGGAGGTGTTTGGGGTGTTTTGCCATATATTCATCATTTTGAGGAGCTGCTCCTGCAAGGTCTCCCGTCCCCACTGAGCAGAGAAGCTGCTGAGCAAAGCTTGTGGCTGGGAAGAACTAAAACCAGCAGCTCCTCAGTAAAGGGTAAAATTGTCTGTAACACTGGGCTGGCTGGATCCCAGCCCTGACCTGGCAGCACTCCTGTCCCTCCCTGCCAGAGCCACAGAGAACCCAGCTCAAACCCCAGGTCAGCATCTCCATCACACAGAGCAACTTGGCTGCAAACTTGTCACATGCTCCCAAGGTCACCGTGTGCCTGGAGGGCTGGCACAAGGACTGCAAAGCCAACAGCCCCAGCAGGACACCCGCAGAGCACTTCACCCCCCTGGGCTGCTCACCAGCTCCAGGCCCTGTTCCTGCAGCTTCCCGGTCCCTCAAACACAGCCCTGCTGGGATCTCCTCCCTCCCTGCAGGCACGCGGAGCCCAGCCGGGCTGCCAGAGCTGCTCACCGTGCTCCATCCTGCCCAGGCCTCTCTGGCATGATGCAGCAAGTTCTGAGCCCTCTGCCCACCCCAGGGGACCACTCTCCCATGGGCACCGTGGCCGTGCCAGGCTTCAGGGCACAGAGCAGCTTCTCGAGGCAAAGCTGCTGCCAAGCCAGGCTCAGGATGGGCTGAACTCCATGGAAATCAATGAGCTGGGGGGGCAGGGACCCTTCTCACCTACCCCAGAGCTACCAGGGCAAGGGATCCCTGTGAGATGGGGGACAGGACCCCCTGAAACGTTCTTTATTCATCCAAACTGGAGCCATCTTTATAAAACCTCTTTTGAGTCTGCATAACATCACTGTACCCCTGTGCCTCGAATGCTGTGTTCAGTTCTGGGCCTCTCAAAGGAAGAACTGGAGCGTGCCCAGGGAAGGGGACGGAGCTGGGGAAGGGGCTGGAGCACCAGGAGGGGCTGAGGGAGCTGGGAAAGGGGCTCAGCCTGGAGAAAAGGAGGCTCAGGGGGGACCTTGTGGCTCTGCACAACTCCCTGACAGGAGGGGGCAGCCGGGGGGGTCGGGCTCTGCTCCCAGGGACAGGGACAGGAGGAGAGGGAACGGCCTCAGGCTGGGCCAGGGGAGGCTCAGGTTGGACACCAGGAGGGATTTCTTCTCAAAAGGGATCATTAAACATTGGAAAGGGCTGCCCGGGGAGGTTTGGAATCCCCATCCCTGGAGGTGTTTAAGGAAAGACTGGACGTGGCAAAGGGATCCCCTTCCCTCCCTTCCTCAGAGAATCCATCCTGGCAGGGAGGAGAAGGAGCAAAGGAAACCCTCTGGGGTTTGTATCACACATGGGAGACACTAGGCACAGGAGAAGGGACCAGGCACAGGCAGGGGTTCCACGCTGGCGCCGTGGAGTGTCACAGCCTGCCCCGGGGACAGGGCAGAGGTGGCTGCTGAAGCCTGGCAGAGCCATTTAGCCTCAGCCAAATGTCATCCCCTGGCAGGGCAGGCACAGCGGCAGAGCTGCTCTCTGGGGGCACAGTGAAGTTAGCAGCGACGAGAGGCCAGAGATTTACACGGGAATTTTTATGTCCCCCTGCAGCTCCTTTGACAGGGCCACCAGGAGCAGGGATCTCGGGCGGAGGGAGATGTTTTATGCATGAAGGTGACAGCAGAGAGCCTGAGGAGAGGGGAGCAGCTGCACAGCTGGAGGCAGCAGGAGGGCCAGGGCTCCCTGGCAGCCTCCATACAAGAGGGGACACAAGAGGAGGAGTGACCAGAAGCTGGCGGTGCCCACCAGGACATTGCTGGTGACAGTGTCTCCCCGAGAGGCAGCGCTGCAGCAGGCTGGTGACACTCTGGGGAGTCCTTTAGACATTTTCTGAGGTTTCTCCTGTACTCAGTGAGAAGCAGTTTCCTGCCCAGCACAGTTTCCGCTCAAAAAAACCTTCATGGCTCATAGCCAGGGCAGGGCTGGAGGAGGAGCCCATCCCAGACCCTCCCTCACTTAGGAGCCCTTCAGGACACACCTTTTGGACCTGGCCACCTGCTGACCCGAACCTTTTGGAGACCTTTTGGGTGATCACAGGTGGGGGAGGACAGTGACATCCACAAAAGATTTTTAAGGGACTTTTAGAGGAACTTTTCACAAGGGTATGTAGTAATAGGACAAGGGGGAATGGCTTCATGCTGAGGGATGGTAGAATTAGATTGGATATTGGGGAGAAACTCTTCCCTGTGAGGGGTGCAAACCCCTTCCCCAGCCTGCTGACCACTAAAGTCAGTTCTGCTCACACATCTGAGCTTCCAGGAAGCTTTTTGTTCATCAGGCACCAGCTCTTCAAACTGCAGCTGCCACGGCTGCGAGAGGGGATGAGAGGGAAGCAGTTTTCCCTCGCTTTCCCTGGGATAACAGCAGGGCGTGTGCTCCACGCTGAAGCACAGCAGGCACGGGGACAGGGTCTGGCACAGAGCTGCAAAACCTTTGTGCAGCCACACGCTGAACCAGACTTTAACAAAGCGCTTGGCACCAGGAGCTGCACAGTGACGAGGCACCAGGTGAGCCAAGCGGGAGAAGCTTCCACCTGCATCCAAACCAGGACAGAATCCTCCAGCAGCTGCTGTGCTGAGCTCCAGGAGAGCAGAGCTTCCATCCATCTCCCTGCACAGGGAGAAATGCTGCACTTCCCCTCTCTTTGGGGTTTTTTCCCTCCCAGGTTTTACCAAGGCCACACCTCATCCCTGTCTGTCCCTGTGTGTCCCTGTGTGCAGGGAGGGCTCAGAGCAGGGCCCAGGCTCTGCTCCCTGGGGCCCAGCAATGGGACATGAGGAATGGGCAGGAACTGATGCCCAGGAAGTTCCACCTGGACATGAGGAAGAACTTCTTCCCTGTGCAGTGACCGAGCACTGGGACAGGAGCCCAAAGAAGATTTCACCACTGTGTCCTCCTCCTTTGGAAGCCTTTATCCTGCTGGTCCCTGTGCCCAGCAGCCCAGCTGCTGCTCAGGCTTTTTGTCCCCATTCCCAGCCAGGTGCCACAGTGCCACCAGGCTGGCACCAGCCCTCCAACCTCGATTTTGCTGCCAGCCCTGCTTATGAAGCCACCAGAGCAAGAGAAAAGGCCAGAACCTGCCCACACAGACAATACAGATCATCCCAGCTCCCTGGGACAAAAGGAGAAGCTTTTCAGCAGTTCTGATCACAGAATTCCAGGATCACTGAGGTTGGAAAAGACCTCCCAGACCATCGAGTCCAAGCTGTGCCCAATCCCCACCATGTCCCCAGCCCAGAGCACTGAGTGGTCCAGGCCTTCCTTGGGCACCTCCAGGGATGGGGACTCCAAACCTCCCTGGGCAGCCCCTGCCAAGGCCTGACCACCCTTTCCATGGAGAAATTCCTGCTGGTGTCCACCCTGAGCCTCCCCTGGCCCAGCCTGAGGCCGTTCCCTCTCCTCCTGTCCCTGTTCCCTGGGAGCAGAGCCCGACCCCCCCGGCTGCCCCCTCCTGTCAGGGAGTTGTGCAGAGCCACAAGGTCCCCCCTGAGCCTCCTTTTCTCCAGGCTGAGCCCCTTTCCCAGCTCCCTCAGCCCCTCCTGGTTCTCCAGCCCCTTCCCAGCTCTGTTCCCTTCCCTGGACATGCTCCAGCCCCTCAGGGTCCTTCCTGAATTGAGGGGCCCAGAAATGGACACAGGATTTGAGGTGACCCCAGCAGTGCCCAGCACAGGGGGACACTCACAAAGGACAGGCTCTGGGTGGGAATTGTTCCTCTCAGACACACAAATTGTCCTGTGTGCAGTGACTGCAGAGATATCCCCCCAAAGCCACAGCAGAACTCATCCTGTGAGTTTTTTGGGAAATCACGTTATCTGATGGGCACACTGAACCTCACCCAGCCACCAAGAAATAACAAATTCCACCTCTTAATGCCCTGTGCAGAATTAGACAGTGCAGGCTGCATCTCCATCTCCCTTCTCAAGGCATTTAGCCATCCCAGGGATTTGCTGCGTGTTGTTCAGTGCTGCTGGGTTTTGCTCCAGCCTCGGATAAGATTTGGCTTTGCCCCATCTCTGATGTGCTTGAGGACCACGGGGTGGGAGGTTTAGGGCTGGCACCACAGTGTGCAAGCTCACCTGCCAGCAGCCCAGCTTAAAGGAATCATTTATGTGAAGCTGGGAATTAGTGCCAAAACCTTCAGCAGAGAAACAGTCACCGACTGCCCAGAAATGTCATCAGAAGCAGCAAGTGCCAGAGAGAGGGGCAGATTGATTCCGTGAGGCCACTGATCCCCTAACAACACTCTATTTAATTATCTGTCAGGCCCTCTGAGAGGGAAGGAGGTCGTTTAAACTGATCAAAAAAGGAAACGCACATCTCATGTGCCACAATTACCTTTAAAAAACCCCCATAAAACCCAAACAACTGCCAGTACATCATGTTCTTCCCTAGGATCCAGACTGGCATCTGCCACCCTTCTGAAACCCTGCCAGTCTCACATCACTGAGGGCTTTCCTCTCCCATCTTCATCATTTTCCCTTTCACTTTTTCCACTCCTCAACGGCCCTGAGAGGCTGTGTAAAAGCATCTCCAAAAATCCCCCTAGAAGGAGCACAGATGCCAGAAATCAATGGCAATTAATCACCAGGATCCTCCTGGCAGCCTGCCCAAACCTGCCTCTCGCAGGGACACGGCCCCCTCACTTTACCCTCCCCGCTGATGAAAGGAGCAGTCGGCTCCCGTGGAGCCTGGAGTGGGAAGATCCCAGTTGGATACCGGGAGAATTAACTATGAGCCATCCTTCCCTCACCACAGCTTCAAGCTGCTTTTCCTCCCGGCAGGAACAGCCTCGCTGGAGCTGGTTTGGCTCTGGGATAATGGGCACGGGATAATGGGCACGCAATAATGGGCACTGGGATGATGGGTATGGAATAATGGGCACTGGGATAATGGGCATGGAATAATGGGCACTGGGATAATGGGTATGGAATAATGGGCATCGCTCTGCTGGCGAGCTCCAAAGGTCAGTGCGGAGGTTATCAATCAGCAAAGCACCAGGAATTTGGCACCACGTCCCAAAAAGGTAAGGCACAGGCTTGCAATAAAGCTGCCAAGGGAAAGAAGTGCTGAGATACCACAGGAGGGAGGCAGAGGGAGCTTTTACAGCACATTCCGGCACCGTGCAGGGAGCGATTGGCAGAAGTTTGTCCAGCCACGATTTCCTGCTCCATCCCAGGGTGTTCCTGCTGGACCGAGGGGCTCGGGTGGGTTTAGGCTTGTGGGATCAGGTGGACTGAGCAGAACAGTCCTACTGCCAGTGGGAATGAAGCAGCTCCCTGTGGCTGCAGGGGTGGGACCACAGGAGCTTTTACAGGGAGAGGGATTGAGCCACATCAGCTCAAAGGCTCCTCTGCCCAGACGGGACAGCAGGCACAGGCACTTCCTGCCCCCAGAACGTTTGCTCCAGGGATCAGCTGCAGGCAGCATGGATAAAAGGCTATTGCAGCTCTCTGGTTAAGGCCAAATCTGCCAGGTGAGGCAGGGAGAGACTGTCCCCTGCCCCAGACTGCAGAGTGCACTTGTAAATAAGATATTTTGGGAAAAGCGTTGCTCAGAGAAGCTGTGGCTGCCCCTGGATCCCTGGAAGTGTCCAAGGCCAGGTTGGACGAGGCTTGGAGCACCCTGGGATAGTGGGAGGTGTCCCGACCTATGGAACTGGATGAGCTTTAAGGTCCTTTCCAACCCGAACCAGTGTGGGATTCCACGATTTAAAGCCTATCCCGTCCCCAGGCTGCCTGACAAAGCGCAGGGAGCTGCATCTGAGCAGAGGAACCGGGAGCCTGGAATGCTCTGAGGTGGGCAAACAGCTCATCCCTGCGCGGGCACGGAGAGACGTGGAACGAGGAAAAGGCGACACAGAGGCAGGAGGGGACAGCAGGACACAGGAGGAGGCTGAGGGAAGCACAGATGGAGGGACAGCAGCGATACCAGGGCGCAGGGGATGCAGGGGTGACACAGGGGATGCAAGGGTGATGCAGGCGTGATGCAGGGGATGCAGGCGCGATGCAGGGGTGACACGGCCTCCCTGCTGGAAGGGAGTTGCAGGAGGCACAGTCCAACCTCTCCCCCTCTCCCGAGGCAAAGGACAGCAGTTGGGCTTTCAAGTAGCGGCACTTATGCAAATCAATGCAAATCGGTGTTTAATTATGGTGATTGCACGCATTTAGCCCCAAGGCATCAGGAAGCCCACGTCCCTTTCGCCGGGAAAGGTCAAGTGAAATCTTAGCTCCAGCACCTTCTCCCCGAGCCCTCCAAGGGCTGACACCTCCCCATCCCCACTCTGCAACCTCTCACCCCTCCACGCTGGTCCCTGCCCAGGGCGGCCCTCAGGCAAGCCCGGGACAATTCTAAAAAGAGCAGAAAACTCCACATAATTGTGGAAAAAAAACCAAACCAAAGCTGTTTGGGTGCTTTCAGGGCGGGGAAGGGGGATATATGCATAAGGGAAATGCAGATTAAAGCACTGCCTCCTGCTTCCTCGGGTCTTCTCCTTGTGCTCCACACCAAGCAGTGCTGAACGGAGTGAGGTGAAGCACCACCAAGGCCATATCGTCTAAACAGGGTTAATTCCTTGGTGGAAAAACTTTGGAAGAATCAATGGGAGGAAGTGAGGCAGACGCTGGATTAAGCACCGAGGACACCCAGGCAGAGCCTGCAAGGAGCAGAGCCCCCTCCAGACTTCTCTGCCATCACCTCCCACCCCGAGGGGCTCCGAGGCAATTCCTGAGCCCAGCAAGGAGCAGCTGGCAGGACCAGAGCTCCTCCAGGGCTCTGCTTCACCTGGATTTACCAAGCACTTGGTGCTCGTGACAGGGAGAACTCACAGAGCATCCAGTCAGAAGAACCCAAGGCAAACCGAGTGCTTTGTCACCTGAACTGAGGGCATTTAGAGCTGAATAATTCTCCGTGGCATTGGGGAAAGTGTCAAGAAAATCCATCATCCCTGAGGACAGGGGGACTGGGTAAAGGATATTTTAATTCACCATTTCTGACGTTTTTGTTTTCTTCCAATGGCCACTAGAAGGAAATAAGCTTTTATCCTCCAGGTTATCTTATCAATTTCTCTGCTGAGGCAAAACTGTTTATTTACAAGGAGCCCACTAAATAACATTGATGCTGCAAGAACTCCAGGCTGCCCTGACAATGCTAACCCTGATGAACAAGCCAGTCCTGGTGCCAAGTCCTATCATGCCTGCATTATGAGGAGAGGAGAGATTAAGGCCCTCATTCCAATCTTTTGCATCAGTATAAAGTCATTTGATTTCATTAGGGCCGATTGTGATTTGCTGGTGAAACGAAGGGAAACAGATGACTAAGGAACTTGCCCACTGAGGGAAATCAGCAGCAGAGCAGCAAATACAACCAACTCCTAACCCAGGTGGAGCAGCCAAACCCACGTTCCCACAGCCCCTGGCTGGGTGTGCAGCTTCACCCCAGCCCAAGTCGCACGAGGAATTCATTTGGAAGCTCAGAGGAGCTCGCAGTGACAGGGGAGCAGCACCTCGGCCCCGTGGACAGCTCCACGCGAGCTCAAACCTGCTCCACCACAGCTCCAGATCTGCCTCTGGAACCACGAGCAGCCCTTGCCACATCCATGATGCCACCGCCATCAGCCCTCACCCCTTAAAAGTCATTTTAAATGCAGATGCCTCCAAGCTCAAGAGTGACCATTTTCCCTCTCCCTTTTTCCCAGAGGGAGATCCTGGTGCCTTTACAACTTTCCACCTTTCTCCCTCCAAGCCCGGCTGGCTACAGGAGCTGAAATGGAAGCTGTTTTCAGGACAGAAGGGCGCAGCAGGAGCCCCTGGCATCGCACAGCACCTGCCTTTTAAGCTGTGAGTGCTTTTTTTGAGTGCAGTTTTGGGGTTTTTGT
Source organism: Cnemophilus loriae (assembly GCA_013397755.1). NCBI lineage: Eukaryota > Metazoa > Chordata > Aves > Passeriformes > Corvidae > Cnemophilus > Cnemophilus loriae. Next base: position 376,738 of record VZTF01001853.1, on the reverse strand, counting down.
TCCTAAGCAGATCCAGAGATGAAGGAAGCGATTACCACTCTAACTATCGGGGTCGATGCGAGTCACATCCTCCTTTTCCATGCTCCAGCTCCCCGAGCTCCCTTGGGAAGGGGAGAAGTTTCAAGCCTCTTTCTTTAGCGCTTTCTAAAAATACAGAGCCGGCGATAAGCACGCAGCAGTTAAAGGAACACGGCTGGTATCTTCACAGAATCAGGGATCAATGGATTGCCTTCCCTCCTCAGTCATCCTAGCCTGGGCTCTGGCTGATCATCCACAGCTCCAAACACTTGGAAGGGTCAAAACCCAACCCAGCCACGCTGCACTCGTTCCTCTGAGCCGTGCCCACAGTGCCGTGGTGATTAAAGAAGCAGTGTCAGGTCATGCTAATCAATTAATTGGGCATCACAAGAAACAATGAAATGGAATTTGCTTTATTGTAAGCTGTCCGGAAAGAAAAATGGCTCTAAATGTGTTTCTGAGGCTCAGGGCTGCACATCTCCACTGTCATTTCTCAGAGGTCTTTTAGCAATCCCACACCTGGGGGCCTTTCTGCCTCTTATGAAATATTACGGTCTCTGAAGAGATCGCCTTGTTTGCCAGCATGAAAACCACAGTAATAGGACATTAAAGGAATTTTAATCTCCTTTTAATTATTTTTAAATGCCCACTTGACACCTCCATCGGAGCAGGAGATGGAAAGTCTGGAGGGAGTGAAAAGCTCTGCTGGAACAGAGAGATGGTGGTGGCTGGGGCTGAGATTCCCCTTTATCCCAGGCTGGGGGTGGTGATGTGATCCCCCCCGATGCAATCCCCTTCCCTCACAGGTCAGGGAGGGGATGAGACCCCCCGGATGTGATCCCCCTCCCTACCCAGGCAGGGCTGTCACAGGGACACACAGGACAGGCTGGCAGTGCCACATCCTGGACCCCTCTGCCTTGTCAGCCACAGCTCTGCCTCATGCCAAGCTTTCCCCAAACCCCTCCAGCCTCTCTCCGCAGCTGAAAAACTCAAGATGGGGCACTTGAACAACCCCAGTTCCTTCAGAATAAACTCAATTCCAGCCCAGTGACTTTGGCAAAGCCACCACAGATTTACACCAACACCAAAGAATCAAACCCCCCAAGCCCAGCACATACAAATTCGTGGAGTTTCGGTGATTTTGGTCAAGCTGATGCAGATTTGCCTGGCTGTCAGCAGGAACAGCAGGGCCAATGGTGGAAGCAGTGCAGCTCTTTGAGGCTGGTGTAGCTCATTAAGCCAAATCCTAAATCAGGAATTTTTCCACTTTTCACTTTCTCTCATCCCCTCCCTCCCTAAATGTCCTTTTATTCAAAGGACATAAAAACCTCCAGCAAAGCTAGAAAAGTAAGGGGTGGGGGAGAAAGGGGGCGTGAATTTAATGCCACCTCCATGGGTAACATTTTGATGGTCTAAAGCCACAAACACCTTGATTTTAAGTCCTCTGGATAAAATGTGACAGCTTATCAATACAAACTTTCAGCACAACTGCTAAAATATAGCAGTATATGCTAAAATATAGCAGTATATGCACTATAAACAATAAAATAAATATATATATAGTGTATAGATATAGTATAGTGTCCTAAATAGCAAGGCTGATAGAAGCCAAGCGAGCTCTAAAAATATGGCAGACAACACAAACTTCTCCACTCACCCCATAATTCAAATGCTGGTGATCTTTTGCTAAAGTGCACTCCTGAATGCTGCAGTGATGGAGCTGTAATTGTAATGGAGTCATTTAATTCGGATTTGGATGGAACAGCCGAGCGCCGCGGCGCAGACGAGGCGTAAAACTCCCGTGCTCACATAAAGGTTAAGGAGCTGGTCATTAAGGGAATTGATTTGGAGTGCTGAGGTAATCTTGTGGTTGAAGTCAGAACGCCACTTTTTATCTAATTTACGCTGAGACATCTGCAAACACCACTGCACTGGTCACAGGCCACCAGAGAGTTTTGAGCTGGGACATCACGCAGGTGACTTTGCCCGGTGTTGTGGCAGGTCTCATCTGCTGCCACGATTGACTTTGGGTGCAGCACTGAGCGATGCCTGAAAATTCCAGGAGCAAACAGAAATTGCTGCTATCCCACAGCCAGCACCTCTCTCCTCCTCCAGAGAAGGGATGGAAGCAGCTGAGCTGCTCCTGCACGGCCAGACACGCACGGAAAGGCAACAGAGCTACCACGACTTGGAAAAGGAACGCAGTGGCTGCCGTGGGAATGCTCATCCAAGGCTGCACAAACAAATCCAGACGCTGCATTTCTTCCCTGCTCTGCCTGAGCAGCTGCCTCGCTGCCACAGCCGGGCACCTCGGGCACCCCGGCGGGCACCAAGTGGATCTGTGGCTCGGGAAGTTTGTCACGCTCAGCACGGGGAGCGCGATGTGCCCGGGAGCCTTCCCGAGCCCTGCGCTCGCCCCCCAGAACGAGCTCTGACAACTTCTGTCAGCACAGCACGCTGTGCCTGTGATGGATAGCAGGGCTGCCCCGGCCAGACAGCTCCTTGCTGCAGGACAGCCGCGAGGGAAGCGCAGCGGGAGCCGGAGCACCGCGGGGACGGGAGCTGAGCTTTGATCAGACGCGTTCTGGCCGAAGCAGCTCGGCACAGCCCCTCCTGTTGAGCAGCAGGCAGTGTCTGAGAGATCAGCTACACAGCCAGGGGCTTGTGTTAACAAAGTCTCCCTCCTCAGCTTTCTCTCTCTCTGTTTGATCCTGAATACAGCGTATGCACAAACTCCAGGACCAAACCCAGCTCTGGTTTATCACAGAATCACAGAATATTCTGAGTTGGAAGGCATCATGAGGATCATCCAGTCCAACTCTTAAGTGAACAGCCAATAAAGGGATCAAATCCCCAATCCTGGGGTTATGAGCACCAAGCCCTGACCAACTGAGCTGACGTTTCCCTCTCCACTGAGCCACTGCAGGGCAGACCAAGAGCCACCAGCGCGGAGGGCAGGACACAGAGAGGTTTGCTCTGCCTGAGGACACCAGACCACAGCCAGAGGCCTTTGCAGAGCTGTCAATGCACCCCGCCTGAGCCCCAGATCCCAGGTTTGAAGGGGAAGCAGAGAGGGTCAAGCCACCCATCACCACCTCTTGTCCCTGCAGCTCTGACACTCTGAGTGACACCCAAAACATTGGGCTGAGGTATTTGTACCTTAAACCTTCAAATGCTGCCCTTGAGCATCGCTGAATGCGATCTCTTCATTTCCCCCCTCTCCCAAATGCAGCATCTGAGGGCAAATTAACACTTGCTTCATTTTAGAATCTCCCAAGGATTTGTTAGAGCCGTACTGTAAATCACTCTGCCACTCTCCCCAAGCAAAATGTTTCCACCACCACGACGTGGGTCATAAAAACCCTTCCCAGCTGTGAAAAGAACCCAGGAGCTCAAGAAGGTGCCAGCACAGGGCAAGTGATGAATTTGTTGTTGAAAGAAGTTCAGCTCACAAGGAGACAATTTCTAAGCTGTTTTTTCCTATCAGGATCGTATTAACAGAATATAGCTCTTGGCAAGCCACATCCTCCAGGAATTATTTCTGTGCAGGAAGCACTTAGTTTCACTCAAAATTAATAATGTCTAAAAGGCATCAATTACATTATATTAGAGAACAAACAGAAAGTGATGTGAATTACCCAGCAGAGTGGGATGAATTGGAGATGAAGTCATGGAGCAGAGCGTTCCTGACACCTGGTTCCTCTCCATGCCAGTGCCATAACCAAAATATGTGGGGGTTGCAGTCTCCAAGGCACAAAATTGCAGATTAACAACTGAAAGCTTATCCTGCTGTTGTCCTATCATTAGGAACAAGAAACAAAGAATTCCTACAAACCTTTCCTCTGCTCTCAGGATTACCAGGGACTCATTTCCAGCCTGGAAGTCGTGCCCTTGCCCAGGGCACCAATTTAAAGCCGGGGCAGGGAACACACAGGTCGGCAGGGAAGAAGTGTTCAAAGCTGGGCAAGATTAATGCGCTGTCGGAGGAACGCTCCACATGGAACAGGCTCCCAACAGAACCACTTCAGCTTATTATGGAAAAATTACAGCACAAACAGCTGGAAAACAGCCTTGTCACGCCAGACCCCTGCTCTCCATACGCTGCCTACAAATTGCTGCTCTAAAAGTCGATTCTCCAGCTCGATAGGTTTGTGCCTCGGGAACACTCCGAGCGGAGCCCACCAGCCACAAGATCAGTTCTGGGAATGGTTTGGGACACTCAAACCTGGATTTGCCTCAGAACCCTGTGTTTCAGGTGAAAATCCCACACTTTATGGAGTTCTTCCCCCACATTAAAGCTTTTATCGATAGCCCCCATGCTGTTATGGGCTACAACAGGTCTCCGGGGCATGTGGAGCCGTGCTGGGAGAGCGGGAGCCCTTCAGTTGTGTAACCGTTCTCCTTCTCCCCCTGGAACATCCAAAGGGGGATCGGGGATCAGCTCCTGCCCCGGGCACGATGTAGCCCTGGGGGACGCTGTTCTGCTTCTCCGTGCCTCCGTTTCCCCATCTTTGCGAGGAGAAACCCACTAGAGCAGCTGGAGTACATCCCTGAAACACGTCTCATGCAGATCTCCAGCTTCCACGAGCTTCCCAGGCTGCAAGCGAGCCACGAGCAGCATCGCTGCCTTTCAGAGGCGCCACAACAGCGCAGGACGAGCCTGCCGTGCCCAGAGCCGCCCCGGCAGCTCGGTCCCTGCCGGGCCATCAGCGGCACCGCTATTGCCACCGCGAACTTCGCGGCCGGGCTCCGCGCACGGCTGGTCCCGCACGATGTCGCCGGCGCGATGCGAACCCGGAGCGGCTCCGCTCCGCCGAGGGCTGCGGGCTCCCAGCGCCGCGTCCCGGAGAGCGGCACCGAGGGGCTCCGGTCCCACCGGCTGACGGGGATGGAGCCGGGGAGGGATGCGGCTGGACGGGGCGCACGGGGACAAGACCCAGGGAGGGAAGGAAGCAACGGGGGGACACGGACAGGCACCGGAGAGGCAGAGCGGGACGGGGCACGCAGCGGAGCCCGGGACAAGGCGGGATGGAGGAAACACCCTCCGGAGCCCGGTGCGGAGCCGCCTTACCTTGACCGCCTCGGCGTGGGTCACCCTGTCCAGGGACTTGCCGTTGACCCCCAGGATCTGATCGCCGACGCGCAGCCCCTCCCGCTCGGCCAGGGAGCCCGGTTCCACCAGCGACACGTAGATGCCCACGCCGTGCTCGGCGCCGCCGCGGATGCTGAAGCCCAGACCCTCGTGGGCTTTGCTCCGGCGCAGCGTCACCTGCCGCAGCTCGCCCGGGACCACNAGCTGGTCGGAGCGCGGCAGGACGAGGCGCAGCAGCGGCAGCAGCTGCCGGCGGCGGGGCCCGTCGAGGAGGGCGCGCAGGGAGCGCACCAGGTCGCAGACGTTGCGGCGGCCGTGGTACGCGTTGAGGCAGAGGATGAAGCGCTCCCGCTCCGCCTCGCTCAGCAGCGCCGTGAGCGCCTGGTGCAGCCGCCGCACGTTCGCCGAGAGCGGCCGCGGCGCCGGCCCCGCCGCCGAGCCCAGCGAGCCCGACGAGGAGGAGGAGGAGTGCACGGACACGCCGTCCAGCTCCGCGCTCATCGCCGCGGCACCGCCACCCGCACCGGGGGNGGCGGAGGCCGCGCAGGTGGGAGCTGCGCAGGAACGAAAGTCCTGGCACCCTTCCTTAGCCCTCCCGGGATGGATCGGATCCATCCCAGAGCTTCCTCAGCTTCCCGCCAGCCCAGCACGGCGAGGACACTCGGGATGGAGGACACACGGCAGAGGACACTCGGCAGGGATCGGCTGACACCTGAGAACAGCCTGCCCCGGCACACGGAGCCGTTACCTGACCCGCGGGGCTCTTTTTCCATTGCCCGGCGTGCCAGGTGTGGGATTGTTGTTACCTCACAGTGCTGGTCACGGTAACTGCTGAGTTACGGTGCTGGGGATGCACCCGTTCAGCCCAGAACCTCAGCACGAGCTTTGGTTTAATCACACCTAAAAGAAATTCAGGCACATTTGTTACTGATAGAGTGTTGAAGGAATTTATGATTGGGGAAACAGTTTTTAAAAAGGGGAGATTTAGATTAGATCTTAGGAAGAAATTGTTCCTAAGAACTGAGTGAGGGTGGGAAGGCCCTGGCACAGGGTGCCCAGAGAAGCTGTGGCTGCCCCTGGATCCCTGGAAGTGTCCAAGGCCAGGCTGGACGGGGCTTGGAGCACCCTGGGATGCTGGAAGGTGTCCCTGCCCGTGGAAGGGGGGGGGATGATCTGTAAGGTCCTTTCCAACCCAAACCACTCTGCGATGTCAGGCTTGGAGTCCACCCCAAACTCACAGCAATTAACCCCTCCTCGTTGAGCAAACACAGCCGCCACAGAGAAGGCCTTCCTGTGAGGGGTCCTGGTGATCCAGGTCCGGTGATCAAGCAGCTGGCAGGGCCTCGGGCACGCGGTATTGCAAACCTGGATCGATGGGATTCAGGGGAGCACATTCCCGCCTGGGAATCACCCCCTTCTCTGCCTCCACACCCTTAACTTGTGACCTCAGATCCAAAAGGGAAGCACCAGGATCAGGAACCAGTGCAGAAATCCAGGAACTGCTTTTCTGGTTGCTGGATGAATTATTTCTTACTACGTGAGGTTTTAGTTCCTTTCGTGTCTCTGGAGCACTGAGCAAAGACCATTTTCCATCTCAGTCATTTGAAATCTTTCTGTCTTTGTTGAAGTGCCTTCCATCTGCTACAGTAGAGGAGGATTAAACCTAATTCATCAGATGCATCTTGATAACAGTAGCGTTCATTTTGTTCATGGATATGATGGAAGAGCTCAAACAGCTGCATTACAAGTAGCTTTATGTATTAAAGCTTTGTTGGAGCTCTCAATGCCTTGTTTAAAACAAAACTAAACAAAGCAGATTGCTAATTGAAATTCACGTTCGAACTGTGGCTGATAAATAAGCAGATGGAACAGTCAACATTACTGGAAAGAAAAGGGACAATATAGGACAGAGAAGGGAGTAAAAACAAAAATACGCCTACATCAGCCAAACAAAGTGAGAGAAGGGCAAACAAGGTACTGCAAGCCTTTGAATTGCACTCAGACACGATGTGAGTGCTCAGCACCGCTCAGACTCCTCTATTTAAAGCACTGCTGTTCCCACCAGCGCAGTGTCTGAGCTCCTCCAGCCTTTTTTAATCCTACACGAAGACTCCAAATGTGTGAACACGAGCAGATGCAGTGCGAGCTGCCCCTGCTCTGCGCTAGCTCCGGGCTGGAGCAGCACATCCAAAGCTTCTCTCCTCAGCAGAGCACAGCAATGCCCAAAGCAGAGCTGCCAGGGCTGTTCCACAGCCAGAGCTGCCCAGTGCTGGCACTTGGTCCCTGATCTTCTGACCACCACTCCAGAATATCACAGAGCCAGTTTCCCAGTCCCGGGATGACTCCAATCCAGTGCTGCCCAGCAGAAACACACACAGCATCCACAGGAGTAGTGCATTTGGGAATAATTCTGTTTTCTTGCTGCCACTACAGCCCTTCCGGCAGAGACTGCTCATCCTTGGGATGCCCCAGCCACCTGAGGCTGCCACAGGACAGCTCTGAGCCTTCCCTTTGGATATGATCCCTGTTTTAGTTTCTGATGACATTTTTTATATATTTTCCCATGTTTTCACATGGTTTACATTTAGATTGTTCACACATTGGCAAGCTGGATCTTTACCATACACTCCAGACAGGGCCTCCCACTGCCTTTCCTTTGGACAAGAAGGGGATTGAGGTCTTTTCATGGAGCCTCAGCTTTGAAGTGAATCTGATGGATTTCTGGGAGCTTTATCCTTTCCACTGCTGTAAGCACTAAAGCCTCTGGCAGGGGGTTGGAACGAGATGGTCTTTAAGGACCTGCTAACCCAAACCATTGAAGCCCCATCCTTGGAGGTGTCCAAGGCCTGGATGTGGTGCTCAGTGCTCTGGGCTGGGTGACAAGGTGGGAATCAGTCAAAGGCTGGACTTGATGATCTTGGAGGTCTTTTCCAACCTCAGTGACTCTGTGATGATTTGGAAAGGGAGCTCTGCCAGGGGGGAGTTGGCAGCAAGTGCTCAGGGCAGAAGATCAGTGCCAGGGACAAACAGCATCACCTACAGACATCCTCTGGAGGCAAGATTGATGAACACTGAGAGCCCACAATAATTCCTGGGACAACTCCTGGCTGAACTGCAGCTTTGTTAACTGAGGGACCCGACAAACACTGGCAGTGGGACCTCAGCACCCACTCACAGTGGAGAGCTCCAGAGCAGCTGGGCACTGCTCATTCCCAAACAGCTTTCAGCTCCACCACCTGCCTTGCCCAGCAGAGTCCCTCAAGGCCAGCAGGAGCCCAAAAGGTGTTATTCATGTGAATTTTTAAAATCATCCTTGCAGCACGAAATAATCCGATACGTTTGCTAAGTGCCACCTGAATAAATTGCCTAACCTTTCCGCTTTAATCCGCTGTAATCACTTTCCAGAGGCACTCTTTGAAAAGTGAGCTCCGTGTTTCCAGAGCAGCTGTGCTCCTAATTAAAAGGCACTGTAGCAAGAAGCCAGCAAAACCTAATTCTGGTTGGAAATGCCTTGCTGCAGTCGGAGGACTGAGGTGAACTGTGAGGAGGACCAGGGAGGAAGCAGCAGCTGCCTGTGCTGCTTAAGAGAGTATTAGGAGAGGGCTGGCACTCGGGGCTGCCTCTTGGCTAAATCCCTGTTTAGCAGATTGGCTCCCAATCCTCTGTCCCTGGCCAGGCTGGTTTGCACAGCTTGGACATGTGCAGGAATCAGCTGAGTGCTGCAGCTGAGCGCTCACAGAAGGAGCCAGCGCACAGGGAGAAGCATCCAGAGGGTTTTCCAGCAGAATTCCTGGGTGCCTTGGCTTCCAGCAGCATTCCTCCTGCAGCAAAGCTGAACCCAGCACAGTTCAGACACAAGTTCCCCACGGTGCAGGGAGCAGGCTCATGCTCCATCTCTTCAGCTCCAGATAGAACAGGCAGAAGCTGGATTTGAAGGAAAGCTGTAGGAGCAGTGAGAAATCATCATTTCAAGGGAGATTTTTTAAGCTCTGCATTATGAGCATAAGCCACTCGCAACAGGAATGTTTTCAACGAATGGAGGTTGCTGTGCTTAATCAGACCAAGTTCAGTTTGCCACATCCCAGCTGGGGCAGATCCTGAAGAGCAGGGTGCAAGCAGGCAGAGGGGGTAGGAAACTCTGACACTCCTTAAACCCTTCTATGTCTGCATATCTACAAATCTCCTACTGCTCAGTGCCCCACTCAGACTGTACCTGAGCAAAGCCAGCCCGAAACAGCTTCATTTGAGTGGCAATTTGGTGGTTTCCATCATGCAGGAGAAGATCAAAGATGAGGATTTTAGTTCCAAACCCTAATGTTTCCATAGGGTGGACACCACAGGGTTAGAGTTTATCAGTCATCTAGATAGTCTGGATTAAAAACTTCATCAAATCAAACAGCAATAGTTTCACCTGTATTCCCAGCAATATTTTGATGTCAAGTCATTGGAATGCTGTGACACCTACTAAAACCCTAAGTCAAAGCAATTCACATTCAAGCAAACCTCCATTTGCTCCATTTTCTGATGAAAAAGCCGTTCCAAGGAGCAGAAGTTCCCCCCTGATTTGCCTGCAGTGATCTCTCCACTGTGCCAACACCACTGAGTGTAACCCTGCATCGCAGAGCCAGATGATTTAAGAGCTGCAATCCTCCTCCCCTCTCCGGCAATTTCTTGCACTTATGCACTCTCCAGTCCTGCTTGAAATGCCTGAAAGAAAAAGCCACTTGCGTCATCAGCTTTTTTTTTTATTTTTCTTTTAATGCCCAGCACAAATCATGGCTAAGTCACGACGTGGGCCTGGGTGTCACGGACAGGCAGAGCCGACACTGGCAGAGGACCAGGTCAGGGCTTGCTTTCTGATTTGGGCACCTTGGCTCTTAAATTTGGTGTTTAAGGACACAGAGCCTGTTCTGAGGGCTGATCTTGGACAGGACAGGTGAAGTTTAGTGAACCTGGTTAGTGGAAGGTGTCCCTGCCCATGGCAGGGGTTTGGAGCTGGATGAGCTTTAAGGTCCTTTCCAAGCCAAACCATTCTGTGATTCCACGATTCTAAGGCCATTCTATGATTTGATGATTGTGGAGCCGTGCCATAGGGAGCACATGCAGAAGGAGGCAGCCTCGGGGCTGTAAATAACTTACTTAGGACGGGGTTTATTCACTCTGCAGAAACTGTCAAGCAAGTCCAGTATTCTACCCAGAAGAGCTGGATGGCAGAGGGCTGGCTGGGAAGTTGCAGGGTGGAAGGGGGAGCACAGACTCTGTGTCCTCAGTGGTGCCTCTCTGCATGATTTGGGGCTGACCTTGTGCACAGGGGGTGCAAATTGATGCCTCCAACCCTGAATTCTGCTCCTGCTGGGTACATCACTGCCCCTGCCTGGTCTCCACCCTTCAGGCAGGGACTTCACCCTGCTGGAGGTCAGCACACCAGAGCCAAACTTCTTTTGGAGTGCAGCACCTCACACACAGGCTGTGATGCTTTACTGATAGAACCATGGAATGTTTGGGTTGACCTTAAAGTTCATCTTGTTCCAACCCCCTGCCATGGGCAGGGACACCTCCCACTATCCCAGGCTGCTCCAAGCCCTGTCCAGCCTGGCCTTGGACACTGCCAGGGATCCAGGGGCAGCCACAGCTTCTCTGGGCACCCTGTGCCAGGGCCTCCCCATCCTCCCAGGGAACAATTCCTTCCCAATATCCCATCCATCCCTGCCCTCTGGCAGTGGGAAGCCATTCCCTGTGTCCTGTCCCTCCATCCCTTGTCCCCAGTCCCTCTCCAGCTCTCCTGGAGCCCCTTCAGGCCCTGGAAGAGGCTCTGAGGTCTCCCTGGAGCCTTCTCTTCTCCAGGCTGAGCAACTCCAGCTCTTTCCATCTCCAGAGCAGAGGGGCTCCAGCCCTCAGAGCACCTTCACAGTCTCCTCTGGACTCACTTCAGCAGCTCCACATCCTTCTTATGCTGGGTGCTGGCTGGGGAGTACCCAATGAATCTGGGGGAAGCACAGTCCCTTTCTGAAGAGCTCTGTTAATATAATCAACAATGTCACATCAGACTTGAGCACTGCAGGGCTCATTTGCACAGGTTCAGCCTCCCAGCAGGTGGGAAAATCAGGGGCTTCACTCACACTGGGAATTGACAAACTCAGAGCTAATCTAATTGGAAGGTATTTATCTCATTCGAAAACATTTATCTAATTCAAATACATTTATCAGTGTGCTGGTTGTGAGAGCCTGTCAGTCTGGCAGGATTTGTGGGCCAGGTTCCCAAGCATTTCTGCAGTGGTGGAAGTGACTGCAGTGGCACAAACTATCCCTGCAGGTTTGCATCAGGAGCACAACTCAGCCCTGCCAGGAGAACTCAGCTGCAAGGTCTGATTGCAGATTCGGGGGGACTCTAGGGCACAAAGGAGGGTGCTCCTTACAGCTCCTCACTGAGACTGTTCCTTTCCCTATCGTGGTACAGACTGTCTGTGTCCCGGGGGAAGTGCAACACCAACAATTCCCCAGGGAGCAGCTCACTCGTGCTGTGACAGCCCTGGAATGCTGCCAGAGCACCGGGAAATTCTCTCATCTCAATTTCCCACCCCAGCTTTGCACTGCTGGGAGTTTTGCTCCCCGTTCAACCGTTGCCACAGGGATACAGGACTGAGATCTTTGCCAGCCTGGAACCTCCCCGTGAGCATCTCTCCTGGTGGGGATGATTTACACCGAGATTCCTCCACTCACTCAGAGGGTAATGGGGCTGCAGGGTCACACTCCTCATCCACAGCATCGATCTCATCTCGTCCAGCCTGCAAACCCATCCCTGCCAGCCTGGAGAGGGATGCAGAGCTCTGGGCTCTGTTATTACAACACTGCAGGAAGACAATCAAAAGAAAAGAAAAGGTTAATGAGGTACTAATCATTATAGATTTGTAGTATATAATGCAATAAATACCCGCTGCCATCGATTAAATGTAGTGGGGCAAAGACATCTAATCCATCATATCGGCCGTTTGATTTTCCCAAATTAATTTCCTACCATCAGGGAGAGGCTGGGAGATGCCAGAAGCCCAATCTCCTGCCCAAGGAGCTCGGCTGGCTCCATTCCCTCCCAGCACCCATGGCACTGTGGCCAGCCCAGACCTTGTGATGGGGCTCTGTGAGGTTCCACAGTGAGGAACTGGGAGCTTGGAGAGATAGGAAAAATAGGCAGGACAAGCTTCAGTCCTGGGTCCTTTCTCTGCAGGTTTTTATTTGTTTGCTTCCAGCCCAACTCCTCTGGTTTTCTTGCAGAAATGAGGCTTTTGGGAGAACAAATATTAGTTTTAACAAAAGAAAAAAAAATTTAAAAAAAAGGAAAACCTGTTCTGAATGCTTAAAATTATCCTAAAGTGACAAATGGCCAAGAGAAAACTGATCAAAAAACCCTCTCAGCGATGTCATGACAGTTCTGAAACTCGCCAGAAGACAGGAAAAAGTGCTCAGGCTTCTCTTAGGGAGACAAAGGTGATAAAACCCAGCTACAACCAGGTGTAGCGATGGCCAGTGCTGTGGTAAAGCCTGAGTAACTCCAGAGCGGCGGCCAGGCAAAGTGGCTGCGCTGGCAGCAGAGGATGAGACTAATTAGGGCTGCGATCCCCTGCCTCACACGCGCTAATGCCCGTGGATAGATCGCTAATGCTCTCAATTCATGCTCATTAGCACCGGCAGCAAAGACAAGACAAGCGTGTTATGTCATCGTTTAAAGCCTGTCACATTTCCCCAATGACTCTGATTACATTTTTAAATATTCATTCTCCTCCCCCGAGGCAGGATTGCCTTGCCCTGGCAGCTCCAGATCCGGGAGATTTGCTCCGAGCGAAGCTCTCACACCCGGACCGAGCCCCAGCCCTTTGCTGTGCGCTCAGGAAAGAGGAATCCCCTGGTGGAAACATTCAAGGCATCAGCTCATGCCCCCCTAATTTTCCACGTGACTTTACACCTCAGACCAGAGTTAAACTGAGTATTTTCCAGTCACCTTTGCGCGAGGAGGGAGTTTAGGGCCGTGCATCTCTGGATGAGCAGCCACACTCCAGTTCAATGAGCACGGAACACCTTTGCAGCACGAGGAGTCAATGGTTCTTAAGTCAACTGGCAGGAGTGAAAAGAATAAATATTTACAGACACATCCTGCACTGATCTGTGCCAGCTGTGTTTATGTCAGCTCTCAGAGGGGGGGTTTCTGCCCTCGCTGCCCAGTGACCTGCTGGTGATGGGTGGGTTGGAAGGCTGGAACTCCTTCCACAGGGACTCTGACCAGGGAATACCCAGGAACACTCAGCAGAGAGAGCAGCAGGGGTGGGAGGGCTGTGAAATCAGCCCTCATGCCTTGAAACCCTGGGCAGGGCACATGGAAATGGTCACAAACACACCCTGTCCAAGGGGAGGGAACATCGCCTCCAGAGTTCAGCACAGGCTGCATCAGACCCGTTCACTCCTCCCTGTAACAAACCATTTCCACAATGATTTTGCAGATGCCACAGAGGGAGGAGACCTGTCCAGGGGCACGTGGGACAGCCCAGAGCAGCTGTGCCATTCCCCAGGCACAGACTGAACCCCACAGACCGAATCCTATCCCATCCCATCCCATCCCATCCCATCCCATCCCATCCCATCCCATCCCATCCCATCCCACCCCATTCCTGCTTGGTTTCCCCAGCTGGGCCGTGGAATAGGTGTTGGTGTAGGATCTTTCTCCTGCCCTCCCTTTAGCACTGCAGACAGCACCAGGAGGACTTGGTGAGGTTTTTGCTGCAGAATCTCCTGGGAAAGGGCTGAATTGCTTTTGTTTCCAGCAGCTGAGGGTTTCAGACCTTGCATATCAAAGCAGAGAAAGGAAGAAATAAAAGAAATAACTGGATGGAGTCAGATATGCATTAAGAGGAAGGGTTTACACTAGATGACACCTGATCTCGTCACTTTAGATGCAGAAGGTAAAGCCAGCAGGATTATTGTAGGGAATGATGTTATTCCTTCCCCAGGAGCTGCCTTTGTGGCCCTCCCCGAGCTCCCAGCCATGCAGGAGGAGCAGCTCACCCTGCAGCCAGCACTGCTGTGAGTGTTAAACACCCTTTGCATAACCCCACTCGGAAACTCTCTCCAGGTGCTGGAGTTCCCTGCTTTGCTCAGCCCAAGCCCTTTCCAGAGCCACTTCCAAAGGCTAAAACGTGCCCAGCCTGTTTCCAGCCAGATTTCTGTCACTGGAAGAACAACATCACTCCGTGGAGGCAAAGGGAGTAAGAAGGGCTCTGTCCCTCAGGGACTTATCTCGGTGCTCAGAGGCAGCAAAGCCGCTGCAGGGCCATGACGTGGATAATCCAGCAGATCCACCCGAGCCTGGCATGGCACAGCAGCCACTTGGGCACGTGGGGACACTCGAGCTCTGCCACAGGCGTGGCACAGAGACACCGGAGCTCCAGGCCCTGGTCCCAGATGCTCCCTGTGAGGACATGGAAAGTGCTGAACACACAAAATAAGTGGCCATGGTTTTGGCAGCCCACAGAGGGTGAAGGGTTTGCAGGAACCACTGCTCCACACACACACACGGAATGAGTCAGGGAATTGCTTTGGGAAGGGAGGGAAATGCTGCCAGCTGGGAAGAGGAGAAGAGGGGCTGAGCCTCAGGCTTGCTCTGGTGCAGCACATCCTTCCTCCTGCTGCCAGCAGGAGCCAAACACACTGCAGGAGAAAGCTGGCCTCAGTCCGTGGGCACAGTGGCCATTCCTGGATCACCAGCGTGGACCTGGATCTAGGCTGGATGGATTGGGCTTGGAGCAACCTGGTCTAGGGGAAGGTGTCCCTAGGGGGTGGAACGAGATGGTTTTTAAGGTCCCTTCCAACCCAAACCTGTCTGTGATTGTACAACCTGCCCACCCCATCCACTTTCTGCCCCTAAATATCATCAACGAGATTCCCATTAAACAAAAGCTGTTAAATAAATAAAATCAAAATGGTGAGTGAGGAAATGATTCCTCTACAGAGGCAGGGCCAGCAACAAGTCTCAGCCCTCTCCTGGCTTATTTTGCCTCCTCTTGGATCCTCCCTGGCCCTGGGAGGGATTTCTGCTCCTGGCAGCTCCACAGCACCTCTGCCACAAGTCTCAGAGTGAGGTCACAGTCGTGCTGCTCTGAAGACATTTGCAGGGAAATTACTCTGCCTCTCCCAAGCACAGGCACTCATTGCTTCAGCAGGAGGCGGCGAGCAGATTACACGAGATAATTTAGTAGCTGACATTAAAAACACCTCATTTAGCCTGGAATAAAAATATCTTCATTCAGCCTAAACTATATTAAGATAACTGCATTCATAGTAAGTTCTGAGTAGCTGCTCACCTGGGCAGCTGAATGAAGACTCCAAGTCAACATCTCCATGTCACTGTGTCCTTGCTGGAAAGCAAGAACGCCGGCAGGGACTACTGGAGTAAAAGGATTCTCAAGTGGCCTAAACCTCCCTCTCTGGTACAACAGATTGAATTTTCCAGCTTTCCTGGATGAATTGCTTCTTACCTTCTCCCTGGTGTGGGCCAAGGCCTCCAGCTAAGAGAGCAGAGAGATGAATTTTGCTGCATGTCAAGCAGCTGTTGCTCTATTTGGTTTAATGCTGCACTGTGAGCGGAGCCACGGCTGCAGAGAGTGAGTTCATAATATCCTGAATGAGACAAGCGACAGGGAGAGGAGATGGAATGGGATGCAGCAAGGAGAGATACTTTAACCACTGGTTTATCTGACAAATTCTGCAGTTATACATCCTCTACTCTGCTTTCCAGCACACAGATGGAAACAATTTTTACATGGCATAAGCAGAGGAGAAGCAACTGAACCCTTCCTCCCAGTGCAAGACTCAGCTGCACAGGTGGCACCTCTGTAACCTTTGGAGACCTCCATAATAAAGGAATTACCAAAAGAAAGGAAGATATACTCCTTGTCTGACCCCATTTTGGGGTAGCAGGTGCTCTGAGGTGTTTGGGATTCACTCAGGCACCAGTTCAGGAGAACCTTCCCCCAGCAGCTCCAAGTTCCTGACTTCCAGCAGCAGAACCCAGAGCTCTTTGTGCACAGTATTGTTACCACCCCTGCTCTCCCAGCCCCCCACAGAAAGCACCACTGGCAATGCCCAGAGTGGCTTTAATTTGGGATTCTCCATCTCAGTGCTTCTTTTCCTATTATCCAGAAGAGCCAGAATTTGCCATTCCCCCCTGCCGTGGGGGCTGCCAGCAGTTCAAGGTGCTGGTGCTCTCTGTACCTGCCCAGGTAGGGAGGATTCCCTGGAGGTGCTCAGGTGCTGTCCCAGCCCTCTGCTCCCACCACACCATCAGCACAGCACCTTCCAGAGAAAAACAATCAAAGCCAAAGCCCTGGGGCACCCTGGTCCTTTGGATCCCTTCCAGAGGTGCCCTGCTCTGTTCAGGCTCTCTGGGTACCCAGCTCATGGCTGGTGGTGCTCCAGTTCCCATCCTGTCTCTGAACATAACACAGAGCCATCTTCCACAGGGACTTGGGCTGAGCTGACACTTTCTGGGTCAGATGCTCCTGAAAGAGATGGACAGAGGGGCTTCCAGCCATGAGGAACTGCAGGACAAACTCACCCGGGATAAATCACAGCAGCACCTTTGGCTGCAACAGAGCTGCCTGATTTAAAATCTTAGGATGTCCTGAGCTGGAAGGGACTCACAAAGATCATCAAATGATCCTCCAACTCCTGGCCCCACACAGGGCAAGCCCAACAATCCCACCCGAGGGTGTTGTCCAAATGCTTCTTGAAACCCTGAGGACCAGACCCCAAGGAATCCCACAGGGCAACTCCAAAGGCTGGATGGACGGGGCTCAGAGCATGAAACCAAGCTCTGCCTGTGCATGGACTGCAGGAAACGCTGATGAACCAGAGGAGACGTCTCTGTCCTTCTGGATTTGCTCCCTGGAGCTCTGTCAGGGAAGTCAGAAGGCATTTGGCATGGGCAGCTTAATATCAGACTTACAATGAGGATGTCTGAGCTTGTTTCCCGACTTTGAGGCTGACACACTTTGCAAGCTCAGTCAGTTCCCCTTCCTCCCCAGGCTGGATTTCTCCCCACTCTGCATCTTCCCGAGTCATTTTGTACCTGCACAAAGCATTAACCCAGCCAGAACATTTTGCTCACTTAGATGGGTGTCACATCTCACACCAGGAGGGGAGTGCTTTCACCATCACTTAATGAGGCTCTTCTGCTTTGCATAAAAACTTGGCAATGATCTGGGCAGGATGATAAAGGAGAAGGAGAGCTGCCAGCTGCCAGGCAGGAGAGACAGACAGCTCCTGACACCCCCCTTCCCCTTGGACACGAGCAGGAGGGGCTGGGAAGGCGACCAGGCTGCTGCTTTGGGGCTCCAGCAGCCCTTGGGATCTGTGCTCACATCCCCACAGGCCTCCCCAGCCCGAAGGGGCTGTGTTAACCCTTGATTCCTGCTCTCCCAGCAGCGTGCCTGCCCCAGATCCCAGCGTCTTCCCACTCCTTTGAGAAGTTATTACTCTCTATTATTGCTCCCTACAAACCTCCAGCTCTTCCAGTCCACACAGCCCAAGGCTGGTGCAGCCAAATTCTCCTCCCTGAGCTCTGCCAGGAGCACCTGGCTCCTGCCCACCCCTCTCACACCCTCCAGCCTCCTTTCTCCTGCCACCAATAAACACTCCCAGAGTTTCAAGTCTTCCACCACCCAAGCTCCTTCTGCATTCCTTCGCAGGATTTCTATGGGGGAAGATGCAGCTGGATGGCCCCTGCTCCATTGCTTGTTGGTAAATGGTTCTTTTTCCCTGTTTCCCTGTTTCCCTGTTTCCCTTTTCTCCCTTAGCTCAGAGAGGCTCTCAGAGCTGCAGAGGCACCTCAGGCTGGGTGGGCCCCATCTGCAGCTCCTTCTGGGCTATTGGGGACACCGAAGGGTAGAGTCCCCAATGCCACCTCAGCTTCCCACCCCTCCTGCTGTCTCCTTGCACTGTGCACAGCCTTGCTGGCTCAGGATGTGCTTTGCCTTCCCGAGAAAAGGGAGATTTTTAGTTTCAAATAGGTTTCTGATGACAGCACATTTGCTGAGTTTTGGCACAAGTAATTACTGTTCAAATTAATTTGCCTCTGTGAGTGGTCAGTGCTGCGGCTGAGGCTGCAGCTTTGTTTGCACCACACAGGCTGTTCCTGCAGTTCCTGGAGCTGCTCTCCCTGCAGGATGAGCCCTGTTCCACAGCGTTTTAGCAGTTTATTAGGAGACACTGCCTAGGGTTTGATCTTGGAAGCTTTTTCCTCCCTGGTACAAACCAGAGCATTTAAGTGGTAAATTAGATGCATTTGGGATATGAATAAAAATGCAGACCCATAGGCCAGGAGGCTGCTAGCATTATTAACCTTGGAAATTCTGAATTACCCTTTAGGCAGGGGAGTTGGCAGGGGTTTTAACAAGAAATGCTAGAAAAAGCAAGGCTGGTTCTCACATGGGTGATGATGCAGCCTGCAGCAAATTGTAAAGGACTTTTTTTTTTTGCAAACACCACTGAACTTCCTTTGGCTTTCTAAGAACCAAATCGTTTCCCTAATTTGGGGCATAGGGACACATCCTCCAAAACAAGGACTGCCTGTAGCGTTGCACATTTAACTACCAACCTGCTCCACCAAAGATTCGCTTTCCCCAAGCACCAGACTCCGGTCACCTCTTTCTCCTGAAGGCACAGACAGAAAAACCCAAATTTTAATAGGCTGAGTGCTTGCTGCTGCTATAAACAGCAACACACAGCAGACAGGAGCTCAAGTCTAGGTGTCACTTCAGGACACTGCAAAAATCCCCAGCACTGGGGGGTTGTGGCACCAGAACAGCGACTGAGACCTTTTATTTGATAAATAACACTTGATGCTTTAGAACAACTTGGAGAGAGAAAACACTTAAAGCCCAGATTTAAGTGGAAAATAGCATGAAAGCCAATGGCTTTCATGATTTTTGTGATCATTAGCCATGTGGCTAATGATCTGACAAGGAACACGCAAGGCTAATTTAGGACTTCTTTAAGTAGAATGCTTGATTAGGCACCAAAAAGGCATTAAATCATGTAGGTGTTCCCTGGGAAAAGCATCTGTAATGAGGCTGTGGTGGGAAAGTTTGAGCGAAGTTGAGGAAAACAGAGACGAAGAGAACACAGAGATGATGTGGTGAAAGAAGAGATGGCAGCAGCCACTGACACTGCTGATTGCAAGGAACACGGGGAGGACAGTACCAAAGCCAGAGAAAACACTTCATCTGCACATCCTACCCTTTGCCAGGGTAATTTAGGAGTTCTTAAGCAAAATCAGTCCTTAAAGGAACTCCATCCCTGTGTTCCACCTGGCTCTGGTTGCCCTGGGCAGCCCCACCCAGGATGTCACCCCCTGGCTCTCACTGGAGGGCTCAGGAGATGAATTTCAGCTCAGCCCTTGGCTCAGGCTGTGCTGTGCCATGTGTGGGTTTGTGCCTTGGGCTCCTGACTGGTTTCCTGGGGACCTGTCTGGAAATGAGATTTCTGGATGTCTGGAAATGATTCCTGATCAACCTAGAGCTCCTCTCCTTCTCACACAGGTGCTGTGCTCTCCTTGGTGATGTCCTTTGCTCCCGGGAACAACAACTCCTTTTTGCTGTTCCCAGCAGAGCTGCAGCAGGAATCTCACGCCCTGAGGAGCTGTGATGCTGTGCCCAGGCTGTAGGGTCGTGTAAGCGATGTGATACAGCAAAAAAAGGGTGAGGAGTGATCATTGCTAAGTTGTGTTGTCACATTCCAGTTCCAGAGCCTGGGCAGTGACAGCAGCAGTCACTGGATGAGAAGAGGCAAGTTAAAAAGGCATGAAAAGGAGGCGTTTGCCAGCAGCCAGGTTCAGCTTTGAAGAGGAAACTCTTGACCTCTGATTTAGAGTTTAGCAACCTGTTGGCTGCTATTTTTGCTTTGCTGTGCGGGCACCTGAAGCCAGGGGCTGCCTCCCCTCTTGTTTCTGGTGCTGAGATGTTTTGTGGGAGGTGGGGGGCTTGGCTTTTCCTGCTCTGCTCTCTGCCCAGGAGAGGTCAGGAGCCAGCTCTGCCTGGTGGCTGCTGCCCGGAGCACCCCCATCACTGCCCTCTATGGTCATGGGATGGTGACAAAGCCCTCCCACAGCAGCGTCTGCTCTTGTTTGATGCCATTTGGGCAGTTCTGGGTGCTCCTTTTGGAGAGCCAACAGCTGATGAATAACCTGGTGTTTCACACGTGATTATGGCCCTCACAGTCTCGATCAATAAATACAATAAGCTTGAACAGCCTGGTGTTGTGAGCTCTTTAAAATCATATCCTCTATTAGAGACAGCAATCGATGGTGCTTATTCCAGTTTAGCAGTGATTATGTGCTGGGTACTGCAAAAAGCCACCTGCAACCCAAAGTGGGGACTGGAACTTCCTCCTGGTGTACAGCACACCTGTCCTGCTCTATAAATACCAGATTTTAATTAAAGTGGATAAAATGCTTCAGAAAACTCGATGTGCTTGTTTAAATACCAACCATCAGTCATGGCAAAATAATTTAAACACAGAAGTCTGGGCTTTTTGCAATGAAATGTGTATCTGGTGTCTCTCTTGGCTCAGTGCAATCCATCCAGAGTGTCAGCCCCGAATTCCACGTGCTCTCTAAATGAGAGGGAGAGGAGGAAAGGGATGCTCAGAGTGTATATACAGTCTATAGATACGAAAGGTTTGGGTTTGGTGACAAACAGCTTCACTGACATGGTGGAAATCACACAGAAAACAAACCAAACTGGGAGCTAACCTCAGCACACTGACGTGAGGAACAGCAGGGAGCTGGAGCCGGCCATTGGGGAAGAAAATTCCAGGCATGGATGCAGCAGATAAGTGAGTACCTGCTGCTTTGGATCTTATCTACTGGAGATAGACGAGCTGACTTCCTCTTGAGCAAAATCCCAGGATTTAGGCCTCCTGTACCAATAAACCAGGATCAGAATTGGGGAGGGGATTTTACCCATCATAAATGTGTTTTTCTGCCTGACAACAGTAAAACCAGGTTTCCTGGAGTGATGGACAAGGTGTCTGTGGTAGGAACAAGCAAAACTGCCCCCATTCCCATGGCCAGGCTGGCTGGAATGCAGCTGGAGTTTGGACTCTGCCAGAATCCTACCCAGGAGCAGAATGAGATGGCAAAGACAAGCTCCACTTGTTTTTTCCCCTTTTTTACTGCAAATTCACTGTATTTTATTTTGTGGTGGGCAGAACAACCGAGGCAGCGAGGCAGGAGCTGTGCTGCAGGTGCTGGGTGGGCTTGAGAGTGTTCCAGAGGGACTGCTTTGGGCTGCTCCAAGAGGTGGGGCATGGCATCAGTGGGAGTCAGATACAGGGAGACAGGATGGGATATTGATGGGCTCTTCCCATGGGAGGGAATTCAAGGCTCCTGTAGCACTGGAGGTGACTTTAACCTTGCCTGGGGCTCTGGAAGGACTGGCAGCGTGGAGCTGATTTACAGCCCAGGCTGAGTTACCTGGGAAAGCAGCAGATTGTCCACTGTTATCCAAAGTCTGCTGCTCCCCAGAGAAGGGGAGACTGAGGACTGGGGGATGTGTGGGTCAGCTCCGTGTTCCGTGCGCTGCAGGAATGGGAAGGGAGCAGCGGGGGAGTCTCGCCCCTCTGCGAGTGCTGCTGGAAGAGCTGCGAGTTCATCCCAGGCTTTCCAAGCCCTGACTCCACCACTGCTGCAGTGTGTGCCAGGCTTTGAGACACCCAACCTGCCAGTCCCTCTCCGGATTCCTCCTGGCCCAGACATGGCTCTAGAACAGGCTCCTTCTGGGGGTTCAGGGGAGCCTTGCTGCAGTTCCCAATAAATCTCCAAGCCCGGTGGGTGTTTTGCCTCTGATGCCAACATTAATCCAGGTCAGCAGATTCCATGGTAGCAACTGGCCCAGTCCCTGGGTGTCTCAGTGATCTCCTTGACTTGGATCCAATTTTTGTCACTGGCTGTAAATAATTCTCAAACTAAAGCAGTGAGCTGTGGCCCAGTGATTTGAATTGGATGGATGGACTTGCTTTGACTTATTAATGGCAGCAGTTGGCCCTTCTTGTCCCATCTGTCCCTGTGAAGACTCCTGCTCCACTCTCAGCCTCGGTACAAGGAGCACGGAGCAGCTGGGATGTAATTCCTCAAGCACTGGAGAGCCAGAGGGCTGGGAATTGTCTGTGATCTGCAGATTCTCACTGCAGATCAGAGTTGATGGAAGGGCCAGGGACCTTCTGAGCTGTAGAAGCACCTGGGCACCTTCCTACAGCTCAACTGCACTTGAGAGCACCCAGGAGATGCCTGGAAGTGAAAAGAGCCCTGGCACTGGTGTGCTCCAAGTCCTGCTGGTGTGGATGGGGACTGGGTGTAGCAGAGGACTCCAATCCCAAACCAAATGGCTCTTTTTCTGCTTCTGTGCCTGTGGAATATTTTAAAATTATCTCCTGAAATGTTCCTTGATGTTATAAATAGCCTGCTTCAGAGGCTGAGAGGCACATCCTTCTTCCCTCTCAGCCATGCTCCTCTCCCGCTCTGGGATTGTGCATTTGACATGGTAATGCCACAGCTGATGGCCAAGGAATCTGTCCCAATGCAAGGAATAATTCACCTCCCTGGGTGTGAGCAGGGCCCTTCCCGGGGCTCACTCAATGTTTCCTGTCTGGATCAGGAGTTGTGAGCAGATGACTCACAGTCCACGTGCAGGAGTTGTTCACTTGTTCCGCTGAGGAAATGAGAGCTCCCATTCCAGCTGTGGGTTTTGTGGGGTGGATTTGGGTATCTGGTGCTTCGATGCCCTTCAAACGCTGCAGCTCTGTTGGATCCCTGTCGCTGTGGGGGAAAGCAGCTGGATCCAGAGGGCTCAGCCTTTAGCAGTGGCCCTTCTGCATTCCAAGAGTCATGTGGGGAAAACTGCACGAGCAAATCCAGGGAGCTCAGGGCTCTGGGATGCAGGGGGAGCAGGCCATCACTCAACTGCTGGATGCTGAAGTAGCCACACTCCTTCCCATGTCCTTCATGCCCGGAGCAGCCACATCTTGTCCTGGCTTCATGCCCTGCAAAGTCATTCCCAAAGTCTTCTGGAAAGGACTGGTCAGCAGGTGGAGGTGGGGAGGGGCAGAAAAAGAAGTCACATTACTTGTGTCCATATCTTAGAGCTGTAAAATCCAGCAGCCTTCTCCTCCCTTGCCTTCTGTGTTCCCAAAATAGTTTAATCATATTTTAGTTGGCTTTGTCCTGGGTATTGCTCTGTGCTGGGGATTGTTACAGTCCTGTAGACAAACTCATGGCTTTGCAATGCAAAAACCCCCCAGGCTACCTGCATGTGTGAGATGATTTATTGTTCTTGATAATCAATTTGTTACCGCAGCTGGTTCAGGTTAATCCCGCTATTAATATCCCGAAACCACTGAAGTGCAATCCCATTACACAGAGCCCAAACTCTGCTCCTGAGCCCTGCCCGTGGCACAGTCAGGCAGATCATTGCAGCCCCTGCTCCAGCAGCTCTGAAACTCGGTGACCAAATGGCCCTGGGCTGCTTTGGTGGTGGCCAACTGCTGGGGAGCTCATCCTGCCAGCACGGGGCTCGATGCCGGGTGGAACATGAAGCTGCTGGATGAGGGAGTGGAAAAATAGATTGATTTTATTTTTCCCTGCAGCTGAGAGCTGTCTGGCAAATCACAATGGAAATCAAGCGGGATGGAGCAGAGGTTTGATCTGGGGAGGGAGAGCAGTGAGAGAACCAGGGGGTAATTCAGGTAAACTGGGTGGACTTGGTTCTGCAGTGAGCTGGGTAATTAAGAGTCCAAACGGGGGGTGCAGTGTGGCCACAGCAGGGCAGCAGCCTTTGGGTTGGTTTTGACAAAACCAGGACCATGGGAGGGTCGTGCTGGCTGTGGGCTTATTTTTGGCTTTTTTCCATAGCCACACAGGAGTGGATGAGGACAGTGAGCGTAGGGATGTAGAGCTTGGATTTTCAAAGGCACTTAAGCTAAATATAGAAACTGGTTATTAAGATTTTTCCGTGTATGTTGTAAACAAATTAGTTCCACTAGGTAGCTATCTGCATGCCTAGGTGCTTATGTACCTCTGAAGAACCTTCCTGGAGGAGCTATTTGTTGTCTGCCTTCAGGCTCCAAACTTCCTGAGCTGGGAGCGAGGGAAGTTCACCTTCCTGGGGCAGTTCTGAGCGTTTGGTTGAACTCGTGCAGCGAAGGGTCTGTCGCTCCACTGCCTTGATGGAGAAAAACCTGCTTCATTTAGCAGGCACGAGCTCTGCAACTGAGTGATGCGAGCAGTCCCACGAGGAAGCTGCACATCAGCAGCTCTTGTTCTACATCTCCTCAGGCCCCAGAGGCCGCAGGGATATTTGCTGGAGCTCCAGACATTGTCACTTCCCGGCATCACTTTTGTTTGAACAAGTGTTGGAGAAGGATCCCCCAGCACCCACAGCTCCTTCCCTCGTGGCCTAGAAATCCATCAGCTGCTCGAGGCTGCTTGGCATCACTGCTGCAGTGTTTTGTTATTGTCACACATTTCCATTTCTCCTGAGCTTATGATAAGCATCCAAATTAAACTGCGGCCTCCGATGTTTTTGATATTTCCAGGCAATATTGATAATGAGGCTTGTGCTGTGCTGTGTCATTTACTCAAACAGCTCCGAGCACCAAACAATCTCTGTACACAAGGATTGTCTCATCCATCACTGGGAGGCAGCAGCGCTGGTACCACGGTGCACAGTGACATTACTCAGTGGTTTGGGGCAGAGAAAGTGGAACTGAGAAGCCAAAAGATTTTTATGGTGGAGTAAAACCGAGATTTTCTGTGTGTTTCTTCCCCGTGGAGCGGGAGTAACGCTCTTGTGAAGAACTGGAAGTTACCTTCAGCAGCCAAAACTTTGGTGCTGCCCATTACAGGAGGTGCTATTTGTCACTGTATTTACTCCAGGAGCTGCTTTGTTTTGCTGTCACATCCAAAAATCCTGGTGCAGACAGTCCCTGGTGAGTCCATGACGCTCACGGGGTGTTCCCTGATGGAGGAATCCCAATGGATGGGACACACGGATGTCCCATGAGGAACGCTCAGTCTCGTGTCCGTTTGTCTTCCCAGCCACATCCTTTGCAAAGGACACTTGACCTCTGATTAAGGATGGACGCCAGGAGATGTCAAGGAAATAGGAATAGAGATTTCCTTTGGTGGACAAGGTGTTAATAAGGTTTGCTGACACTTCATCGCAACAGAAGAATATATAAATAAAGCTTCCGAGCTGGCTCTTATGAAAGATCCTGATTTATATGAAACTGAGCCTGGTGGGTGATGTGAGCCACTGGCACAGCCAAGCATCACCCCAAAGCAGCTCTCTTATCCCAAAGGAGGATAACTGGGGCTGACACAGAAATATGGCTTCTTAAACTGCTTGTAAAAAAATCAATTCTTACAATATCAATGTAAGTCCGTTCTGGTGTAATTCCATCACTGCAATCGGGTTACTCCAGGCTTTAAATCGTCCTTGATCACAGAGCCACTCCAGATGATAAATGGAGCTTTCTTTCTCATTTTGGGGATATTTGGGCCAAATTCTTGGCGCAGGTCAGGTACAGACAAGTGGCACCAACTTGTGCATTTCAGGGTGTAATTGATTTTTCTATGTAAATTCTACTGCTATGCTGTACTTTGATTTTTAATGCTCTGTTTATAAATTGAAAAATCAATCCAAAATATGAATGCTAGTTAATAATAATTCATTGACCATCTTTTAATAATCAAATAATGATCTTTTATCAACATCCAACAGCTGCATCACTTCCGTGCATTTCTGTTAATGAATCAAACCTCAGAAGAGAGAGATCAGCTCCGTTCCTGGGGGTGAACACAAAATCTCTTCGAAAGAACAGACAATTGCACAGCATAACAGTTTAACTTGGGGAATGGAGAATAATAACGGCTCCAATTGAAAGTGCAAGGGAATTTAGAGTGGAAAAATGTAATTATCTGG
Source organism: Cnemophilus loriae (assembly GCA_013397755.1). Classification (NCBI taxonomy): domain Eukaryota; kingdom Metazoa; phylum Chordata; class Aves; order Passeriformes; family Corvidae; genus Cnemophilus; species Cnemophilus loriae. The sequence goes on along the minus strand of VZTF01001853.1, from coordinate 350,608 downwards.
TCTGGAAAGGGGCCAGTCACTGTTTAAAATCTCCTTCTTCCCAAATATGTCTGGGAATCCTTAATGACGGCAGGATCATGAGACATGGCACGTGTGGCCTGGGCTTGGAAACTAAAAGAAATGCAAAAACAAGCTGTATTTTTTTTACCTTGGTTCTAGAAATATCTGCTGGTGTTTCAGGAACCTGTGTGACACATGCTTGGAGTTGTGACCCAGCGCAGAACAAAACCGGAGCGAGGAGAGATGCAGCTCCCAAATGAAAATAAGTATTCAATGCTTGCAGGAAAATAAAAAAGCTCTTGGAAAAAGAATGAAAATTAATGAAGAGATGTGTCTAATTTAATTTTCATTATTGTGATCTGTAGAAGCAGCTAAAAGAAAAAGCTTTTATTTGTTTATTTTAATAATTTGTTTTCCCATCCTAGAGAGCAGGACCAGCCTCGGTCTCCTATAAATATCCTTCCTTCAGTCTCCGTTGAATGTGAGGTGCATGAAATTTAGGATTGGAGAAGTTTGTCATCCTCAGATGCCTTTTGCCCAGTGCTGGACAAATAAAGGGATGCCAATGTCAGTGTCAGCAAGAGCTGCCTCCTCTAATAGCGAGTGACAAGCTCATGTTCCCTGAATCTGGGGGAATAAAAGCCAAGCTCAGAAGTACTCCTGATGCTAATGAATTATCAACCCATTGCTGGTAAAATTCAAGTGGTTCCAGCAGCTTTTATTTATACCTGTACAAGTCTGAGGATTGGAAATGATGGGTTTTGGTTTGTTTTTGTTTTTGCAACCAGCAAGAAGCGATTTTTTCAAAGGTTAAGTGAATGGGGAAGTTGTTCCAACAGCTTTTGAATTCACGTATGTTTCATGTGACACACACCATGAGGTTTCAATTAGCTTTTGGGAAGTTGTAAACTAGAAAGCAACACAACCAAGCAAAAGATTGTTTTAAATCCGAACTGTTATTGTCTCATTTGTTAACTGTCAAAATGAAATTGCTAAAAACTCATCACATGTTTTTTTTAAGCAACCCAGAGCTGAAATTCCGAGGGATTTTTGGCTGGAATTTAGTGTGATCGGAGCCAAAGTATTTCAGGGGGCAGAAAAGGGCAGTGTTCTCATTATCACCTTACAGACAGAAACTGTGAGTCTGAAAATCACCATCACCCAGGAGAAAAACTCCCCAGTGCTGCCTGTGACTTCAGGGCAGAGCCAGACCCCTCTGGACCCCTCTGCTCCAAGCCCTGTTTGATCCCCGGGATCCCCTTCAGAGCATCCTGCTCTGGGGTCACCTCTGGGTTCAGCTCAAGTGATTTAATTAACAGGGAGAATTCCTGAGAACACGGGAGCAGCTAATGAGCATGATGGGTTTCTAGACAGGAATGGGGCTGAGGGGCATCGTCTGGGGGCCGTGGGAGTCAGAGGGAGAGTTTAATGATTTTCTAGCTTTGGTGTGAGGTGAGAGGAGGGCAGGGGCTCCCGGGGCTTGGGGTCAGACGAGAAGAACCTCATTTCTGGGTTGGTGCTGCTGTAAAGGAGCCTGGATCTGCCCCAGCTGACCCCACCAGTTTTTTTGGCTGTGACATATTTTGGAACAGAGACAGCATGCCAGGGTGCGTTGGAACTGAACTAAACGAGGCCCCTTCCAGCCCACACCATTCTGTGATTTTCTGTGCTCCCTGATAACCAGCACAGCACCTGAGCCGTGTCCCCTTGGCTGGAGCTGCCCCATCTGTGACAGATGATGTAGGACCAGATTTCCTGGATTTCCCTTCTTCCAGCACAGCCCGGCTGTGATGCCACAGCTCATCCTTTTGCTCCCAGTGGCTCCCAGTGCCCCATCCCAGCATCTCAGCCTTGCTTCAAATCCCAGAATTATGGTCCGAGCTCTTCTCCCCATCTTTCCTTTTATCTTTCACTGAAGCAAATATCCCCCTAAATGGATGAGCACGCTAAGCCCATCCACTTAACTGCTGGGCCCAGCTGAAGGTCACCCTGAAAACACTCATAATTCCTATTCAGCACTATAAATATGCATTTGATTCATTGTCTCCTGTCCCTTCCATCACGGGGGATGGAGGAGGCGGACCGGCAGCACCCCCGCCTCTCCCGGCAGCGATGAGTCACTGTCCTGGCTCTGAGGCTTCATCAGAGCGATATTATTTGACAATAATTGTAATTTATGCTCCGAAAGCGCTGGGGGAGCTGCGTTCAGGGCTTTAAATGGGCCTTGGGATGTGATGGGCGAGGCTTGGGCGGGGTGGGGTGAAGCGTGGGGGTGTTCGGGGGACACTTGGCTCTCCTGGGAGCCCCTGGCAAAGGTGGTCCAGCACGATGGTGAAGTCCTCCGAGCATCGGTGGCTCTGTGCTGGGGGTGACACCTCCCATGCCAGCACTGGGGAGGAGACGCCACTGCCCAGGAGGGACCAAAGCACCCCCGGTGCCCATGTCACTGCTCATCCGGGGGCTGCTCCATTTCCTGCGATTAGAAACCACGAAAGAAGCAAAAAATAAACCCCATCAGCGCCTTCTCGCAGGACTTTAAGTGGATTTTGTGGCGGGGGGCACCAAAAGGCCACCGGAGCCGGGACGGGAAGCTCCGAACTGGACTCGGTGGGACCGCCCCTCACAAATCGGGGGGCGGAGCCTGGGCGGGGCGGGGCCAGGCGCGATGGGGGCGTGGCCAAGCGCACCGGGGCGGAGCTAAGGGGATGGGGCGGGTCAGTGGGCGGGGCCGCGCTGCG
>VZTF01001853.1:335460-347825 GCA_013397755.1 Cnemophilus loriae | reverse complement strand
GCGGGGGAGCCCGGCCCGGCCTGTCCCGGCGCGGCCGCCTCAGGCCGTGCGGCCCGGCGCTGAGGGCGGAGGGGCAGCGGGGATCCCGCAGCCCTGCCCCGGGGGTGCTCGGGGCGCGGTGGGCCCCCCAGGAGAGCAGCGCCGGAGGCTCCCCACGAAGGCTCAGTGCGGTGTGAGGGGTCGGAGCCGCACCGGGACCCTCCTGTCGGAGCCCAGGAGCTCGGGGGCTCTCAACTCTCTGCAGGACACCCCCGCCAGGGCCCGGCCTTCTCTTGGGGCGTGGCTGTGCTTCTCTCTGTCCTTCCTACCTTCAGCTGCTTTTTTCCTGATGAAAACAGCGTGTTTCCATATCGGTGATTATTGAGCTATTCCTTATGGATCCAAGTTACCTCTTCCTGTTAAGCAAGAGAAATTCTGGTTGCAAAGACCCCCAACTTAGCAAATATTTCCTGCTTCAAACAAATACATATATCTGTATTTTTATATCTGCCCTGGCTTGCTGTTCAACCCCCTGACAATGTTGCAAGAGGTAGATTTTTGTAGTTCACTCCAGCGATGATGATCTTGGAGAGGAGAATGCGCTGAGAAGTCCAGGAGGGGAAGTTGAGGCAGTGGCCAGCTCTCCTCTTGGTTTCACAGCTGGTTTGGCAAAACTAAGATTTAATGCTCTTTCTTCTGAGCTTTCTTTGGGATCTCTCAGAAGCTGCACACTCACGTGGGTTGGGACAATCCCAGACATGGGAGAGCTCATTGTGAGAAGCCCTGCAGAGAAGAACTTGTGAGCTCTGGTGGATGAGGGGCTGGACATGAGCCCGCAGTGCATTCACAGCCCTGAGGCCAAACACATCCTGGGCTGAGCCCCAGCGTGGGCAGCAGGGGAGGGAGGATTCTGCCTCTCTGCCCTGCTCAAGTGAGACACAACCTGCAGAGCTGCCCCAGCCCTGGGGCCCAGCACAGGAAGGACCTGGAGCTGCTGGAGAGAGGCCAGAGGAGGCCACGGAGATGCTCCAAGGGCTGGAGCCCCTCTGCTCTGGAGCTAGGCTGGGAGAGCTGGGGGTGTTCAGCTGGAGAGGGGTCCAGGGAGAGCTCAGAGCCCCTTCCAGGGCCTTAAAGAGGCTTTTGAAAAGGAGAGGGACTTTTTATATAGAAAGTGCCAGAGGGCAGGGTTAGATGGGATATTGGGAAGGAATTGTTCCCTGTGAGGGCAGTGGGGCCCTGGCACAGGGTGCCCAGAGAAGCTGGGGCTGCCCCTGGATCCCTGGCAGTGTCCAAGGCCAGGCTGGACGGGGCTCGGAGCACCCTGGGACAGTGGAAGGTGTCCCTGCCCATGGCAGCGGGTGGGACTGGATGATCTGTAAGGTTCCTTCAACCCAAACCAGTGTGAGACTCAATCTGTGAATAAAGCCAGACGTGGCCGTTGCCTGATGCATCCTCATGCTCTGAGATGCTCTGCACTGCTCAGTGGTGGCAGCTCATGGCGTGGGGAGCTTGGCCATGGTTTGCTGGGCTCCTCCTGAGATCAGCACGCTCGGGGAGGGGGCTTGGCTGCAGAAGGAGCAAACACTGTGGTGATGGCTGTGCTTTGGGAAAACAAGCTCTCAGTGCTTTCTCTTCTTTCTTTGCCTTGGTTTGTGCTTTGGGAACAGGGAAGAACCGGAGGCTGAAGCAGGCCAAGGAGGAAGCCCAGGCAGAGATCGAGCAGTACCGCCTGCAGCGGGAGAAGGAGTTCAAGGCCAAGGAGGCAGCGGTTGGTTTTCTCCATCACTCACTTATCTGCAGCCCCTTTGCGTTGTGCTGGGGGCTCCTTGCCCTGGCAGCACCCTCAGGGTGGAGCGAGTTACAGAAGGAGCACTTCCCCAAGTGCCTTCCTGTGAGGCACAGCCACGTGTCCCAGAAAAACCCGTGGAGGTGGCTCAGGACATGGTGTGTTGCATTTCAACTGGCAGGGAAACAGCTTGATAAGCTCCTGGGTGCCCTGAGGGGTGACAGGCTCCCCAAAGCTGCTGTGGGTAGCAGTGTCCAAAAGAGACTGAGCTGATTGCTCCTGTCACAGGCTCGTTTCCATGGTGCTGCCATGGCAGAGACCACTTGCCTTGTCCCTGGTTACCAGAAAGGAAGGCAGAGATTTTTATGAAGATTCTCCAAGGGTAGGAGGAATTGGATTATGGGAATTGTGCTTGAACTGACTCCTGGGTGTTACTCTCCTTGCACTCTCTAGTGCAGTTGTACCCAGGGGTTCCAGTACAGCAGGACCTTTATTTTGGGCACTCCTTAGAAACTCATGCTCTTAACTGGTGGATAATGAATAAATGCCCCCATGGCAGGGAGTTGGAACAAGATGATCTTGAAGGTCCCTTCCAAGCCAAACCATTTGATGATTCTATAAAAGAGGGTAAAGGGCAGGGGCTGAGGATGAAATACTTGGACAAGTTTAGGGTGAAATCTGAGCAAAAAATCCAGCGGTACTTTTGTTTTTTTTTAAAATAAACATTAACATTAATCTTCCCTCAACAAAGATTAATGGCTGAGATTGTCCAGAATAACAAAATACACAGCTTGGCATGGTGATTCCTCTTTCCTTTGCTGTTTGTAGGCCCTTGGCTCCCATGGCAGCTGCACCACTGAAGTTGAGAAGGAGACTCAGGAGAAGATGAGCGTAATCCAGCAGAACTTCCAGAAGAACCGGGAGGTGGTGATGTCCCAGCTGCTGTCACTGGTGTGTGACATCAAACCCGAGATCCACGTGAATTATCGCATCAATGGGTAGTGCTGGGAGCAGGAAGGAATATTCCGGGAATTCTGGGAGTAAAGTCTGAGCTTCAGGTGGAATGTACAGCTCTTAGCCATACCTTACCTGTCTTCTTGTACATGTGTTAAATTATTTCAGTGAGCTCTTGCAGTTCTCTTAGTTTCTCTTTTGACATGGATTCAGAGCTTATTCAAACATGAAGTGGCCATGTCTCAGATCTGTGCTTGGTTATTAAATAGATACTCCAGTTGGCACAGGAATGCTCCCTTTTTATGGTGATAGTGTTCAGAGAGAGACTTCCCTCTGTGAAATAGGAAAGGGAGAGAGCTGCTGGCCTGTGTCAGTAATTGTTAAACCTGTGTACCTGTATTCCTGTTGACCAAACTGCATTTCTCAGTGTGTTGTTAAACCTCTGCACGGGGTTTAAACCCTGTAAGAAGAATCCTCTGGCTGTGCAAGTCCTGGCTGATCATTTTCAGGTGCTTGAGTTTCTCTGTATTGAATCCTCTGTATATTCTGCTGTTAGCTTGAGGTACAAGTCTGCCACTATGACACCTGAAAGTAAAAACACTTCACTCCAAAGCCTCTGCTCAGTCTGCTTCTTCCTGCTGACTTGTTCTGGGAACGCTGGCAGGTCTCACTGGGCACCTCGGGAGTCTGGACTCTGCAGAGTGACCATCAACTATTGATAAAAGAAAGTTTAAGAGAGACAGCCAATATCTGAAGGTCACAGCAGGTAAGTTAAAACCCATTACAGAGCTCCTCCTCTTGGCTCCAGTCTGATGCTTTACCTGCCAGATCATTCTGAAAACCTTCAGGAACAAATGTTCTTGTGACCATTAAGGGAAATAAAATGGTGCCAGTTCATTGGAATAGTTTGATAGCCAGGTGCTGCACAGTAATTACCCTTCCTTGGGTCCAGTGCTGGTCACTGCGTGCTTATACCAAGGTCATCCTGAATCCTGCAGCATCCTGTGCCTGGGAACAGTGGGAAACAAGAGTTTTGGGCTTGTCTGCATCATTTTCTAGCTCTTTGATCAAAAATACACGCATACATCAAGGGGTTTCATGTTTCAGTGGTTTCTCCTTCTTACCAGCAGAATATTAAAGGCAGCTTTGCTTTTTTGGTGAGTTCAATTCCAGGCTTTTTGTGGAAAAGGGACCTCAGCATGTCCCTGATCTGGCCCAGGAGTTGGAAGGAGCCCCATGGATGCTGTTCTGTTCCTCAGACAGAACATCTTGATTTCCACAGCCCCTCAGCGAGGCATTGCAAAGCCTCTCGGACCTCTGGAATTGTGATCGGGAGGGAGAAAAGCAGGATGGATGTGGATGTGAATCCTGCAGGCAGGAGCAGACAGCTCCTGGGTCTCCTCTTGTCATATTTGATGGTAGTGCACTGTACTCCTGGAAAGATCTCTTCAGGAATTCAAGCTATTAAATGGGTTATAAAACTGAAACAAAAGCTTCTTGCAAAGTCAAATGTGCCAGGCTGGGGGAGAAGCCAGGTGGGTACAAGCAGAACAGGATCAAAGCAGTTTTAATCTGTGTGCTGTAATGTGGAAAGGTGTTACAGCCTCATAAAAGATTGCAGCCATGCTAATTCCACTCCTCTGTCCTTTGGAGATGAAACATTTCTCCCTGGTGAGAGCAGGTGCTCAGGCTCCAGCAGGACGCTCCTTAAAGCCCTCCTTGCTCCAGGCTGTAATTAGCAATTTCATTCCCTCTCTTATCAGTGACAGACTGAGACTCTGTCCAGAAAAAATCGGAGTGTGTGCTCCACTTTCTCATATTGGTTCATAAGTTTCCCTTGGTTAATGAGGACTTTTATCCTTCTTTAGAACAGAGGCAGGAGAAAAAGGGGAAGAAAAAATCCTCTCTGATTATTTCTCCTTGGCAAATGTCCTGTGAAGAAGCTCCCTTTAGAACGTGCAGAAGTGTTAATGTCTTGCAAGAAGAATAATTTTCTGTAATACTTCCCTAAAACTTAACTGTTGAGAATGACTCCAGCTTTGCACTGAAGGAAGCACATTTCCAATTACTGCTCTCCAGGAAGGCTGGCTTCGTTTGTGCAGTGCAGAGATTTTATTTCCAGTTGAGATTCTTTCATCCTGCCCTGTGATGCCCTGGGAAAGGGAGCCCTGTGTGCCCAAGCCAGGCTGTGCCAGGGAAATGCTCTGCAGGGAGCAGTCCTGACACAGGTATGGAGAAGGACATGTTACTTCTTGCCCCTGAAATCTGATTTTTGGGGCATTTTTGCAGCAAGTTGGAGGAGTAGGAGTGAAGCCCACACCAGCTGTTAGAACAAATCTGTATCTGAATTCTTCTTGCTGCTCCTCTGCCCAGAGAAGCTGTGGCTGCCCCTGGATCCCTGGAAGTGCCTAAGGCCAGGCTGGACGGGGCTTGGAGCACCCTGGGATAGTGGGAGGTGTCCCTGCCATGGCAGGGGTGGCACTGGGTGATCTTTAGAGGTTCCTTCCAACCCAAACCAGTCTGGGAGTCTGTGACAATCCCTCAGGACTGAGCCACAGCCTGCTCGTGTACCCCAGAAAGAGCAGGAGCTGCTTTGGGTACACACACCACCATGATTGCCTTGATTTGGGCTCCCATCCCTGGCAATACCACCTGCCTCCTGCTCCTGGGGGCAGTTTGGGCACTACAGTGTGAGAGTGTCCAGAGGAGGGGCACGGGGGTGGGGAAGGGTCTGGAGGGGCCCATGAGGAGCAGCTGAGGGCACTGGGGTTGTTCAGCTGGAGCAGCCTGAGGGCAGAGCTCCCCGGGGGCTGCAGCTCCTCCCGAGGGGCAGCTCCGATCTCTGCTCTGGGACAGGGACAGGAGCCAGGGAACGGCTGGAGCTGGGCCAGGGCAGGCTCAGGCTGCAGATCAGGGCAAGGTTCTTCCCCCAGAGGGTGCTGGGCACTGCCCAGGCTCCCCAGGGAATGGGCACGGCCCCGAGGCTGCCAGAGCTCCAGGAGCGTTTGGACAGCGCTGCCAGGGATGCCCAGGGTGGGATTGTTGGGGTGTCTGTGCAGGGCCAGGGGCTGGACTGGATGATCCTGGTGGATCACTTCCAGCTCAGGATATTCTGTGATCTTGTGATCCTATGAAATAAATGAGGGAAATCATCTCTAACCCCGGATCTGGAGTCCAGAGAGCTCATTAGGAGGGCAGCAATTCTGGCTGGCAGTGCTTTAGCAGGAGCTCCCCTGGCAGCTGGGTTTGGGCAGTTTCAGAAGCAGGGAGAGGCCCCTACATTTTCGTGCTGCTGGAGGCCCAGGAGCCCTTCCCCGCTCTGCCTTGAGCTGCCAGGCTGGCTGTGCTGGATGGCAACATCAGGGAAGTGTTCAGGGTATTCCAGGGGGCAAGCCCACATTTGGCAACCTTAAATTCCTCGTTCTTCTGCTTTTATGAGGTGACTGCACAGTCCCTGATGATCTTTAATAAATCTGGAGCTGTTTAAATGCCAGATACAGCCCACTGAGCTGCTGGCAGCCCCTCTGTCCCTTTCCTGCCATCCCCAGCTTTGGGCTCCTGCTGTTTCCTCCCACCCTGGAGCCCAGCTGACCCCGGAGCAGGCAGAAGTTGGTAACCCTGCAGAAAATGCAGCAGTTCCTGGCCTGTGGGGCAGCTCGTGGCAGGTGTGAGCAGCAGGATGGGGCATCCCGGGTGCTGTCCTGCTGCTGTGGGGTGGGACCACCCTGCAGTGTCCCCTGTAGGTGACAGATGACTGTGTAAAACAATGCAGCTCCTCTCCCTTCTCTCTGCGCGCATTAAACCTGCTCTGTTTTCCCTCTGTGCCTCTGTTTTCCCCATCTGGAATCGCTTTCCCCTTTCTCTTTCTTCACTAGTTCTTGCATTAATGCATAATGGGAGAGACAAGCCAAGAACCTGCTGATCCCGGCTGAGGTCTTGGCTTTAAAGTCTTCACAGAAAATACTATGGAGAACCCTCTAGATCAATGTCCTGCTGAAAAAGTTTTCCCAAACTAATCCAAGGAAGGAGCACAGTGTAATCTTTCTTTGAGGTTGAAAGGAGAAAGTGCTAATTTCATGCAGAAAAGATTGTATCTCGGACTGGCATAGGAATAGAAAATAAATTGGTATTAAATTACTTTCATCTGCCTCAAAATAATCTAATAAAGCATCTTCTGGATCAATATCTGAATCATTATCCCAGGCACATAGCAAGCTTTCCCTCTTTTAATTTGAGATTCAAGAAAAGAGGTTTTTGCATTACCATAGTAAAAAGAATAATACTTTAAGTCTTCATGGGAAAAAGGCAGAAGTAGAAAAAAAAGACGTAAGAACCACACTTTGTGCCTTAAGCAAGTGTCATTCTTCATTTGAAACTCGTAATTTATGGGTAGTGTGAAATAAATTTTTATATTTAATGGCTGTCAATCTGTCAGCTTTGCTGACAAAAAAAATCCAACGACGCAGAGTGAAAGGACTTTGTGTGCAGGAAGGGAGGAGAAGGGCAAGACAAGGCTTTCAACAACTTTGTTCTCCTAATTAAAGCTCACTAGGGGAAAAAAAACCAGGAAAAAGATGGCAGAGTTCTCCCCTGAAAATGCAGTTTCATCAAAAGAAAATGAGATGTGCCAGTGCTGGCTGCAGTGTGCACAGTCCAAACAAGGCTGGCGTGGGGAGAAACTGCAACCACAGGCAGACTGTGGCCAAAAAAGCTGGAATCACAGGGCTGTGGGTTCCAAATACTGCAACAGAGCTCAGTTTATCAAAGCATGGAGTAAATACAGAGAGAACATGGTCAGAACAGGCAAAACCAGACTAAATGTGTGTGTCTGATTACTCAAAACAGTGAGATTTCAAATAGGTGCTGAAAAATGACTTCAGAAATGACACCAAGGATGTGATGGAGGGTGAGGTTATTCCTGAGGCTGGAAGGGGTTGGTGGGCACTGTCAGCCTGGGACAGTCCTCAAACTTCTTCTATCTTTAAACAGCAGATTTTTGTCTTTTCCCTGCAATCAGGTTCCCTGTAATATATTCATTAATGCAGCAGGTGGAACAGGGAGTACAATGGAAGTCCAGGGCACCAAGCTGGGAAGAGATACAAACAGTACGGAGCACTGAATCACAATGCCAAATGATCTTGATAAGTGGGAGAAATGATCTGAAACCAATAGCCTGAGCCTCCCTGCAGGGAAGAGGAACTGAGAAAGGTGAAATCAAATACATCAACTCCGAGCAGTCCATAACCAGCTGCACAGCACTGCAGGAATTTGGGGGAGCGGGGTGGGGGGAGCTCCCCCAGAGGCAGCAGATCTTGTGGGAAAGGGGAGGGTAAGGCCAGGTGGGACAGGGCTTGGAGCAGCCTGGGAAGGGTGGAAGGGTGGAATCAGATGGGCTTTAAGGCCCTTCCAACCCAAACCATCCTGAGATTCCAGCCTCTGGTGATCCCAACACTCCTCTCAAATGAGCAGGAGTTTCCTGCTGGAGGTGCTGATGCCAGGACCTTGCTTGTCTTGCTGAACGAGAGGGGCACAGGGGATGTGCTGCAGCTCGTGATCCACGTTCTTTGAAGTTTATTGTCCCACGGGGGTTTGCCTGGGGCTTTTCCTGGGGAGAGCTGACAGTGCTCTTGGGTTCTCACGTTCCCTGTCAGCATCTCTGCGTGGGTGAGGAGCAAACAAAGCCAAAACTTCTGATGAGGAGCGTTTGCAAAAGAGCCCAACGCTTCCCATGGCCCCGTCTTGGGTGGGGATTGGAGCTGGGCCCTGAGCTCGTGACACATTTATGGGATTTTTCCCAGTACCTGGATGGTGCTGCCAGTTTCCAGTGTAACGAGATCCCATGAGGATGAGTGAGTGGCTTTGGAGTTGTTCCTGTTGCCTGTGGAGCCTCGTGATGGGATGAACCCACAGCTCTGGAGCAGGCAGGGCTGCGGAACCCATCCCTGCAGGAGAAGAGCGGCCTTTGCTCCAGGAAGTGCACACAGGCACTGCAAGAGCTGATTTTTCGTGGGTTTTTTCAACCATTCACCACTGGATTTGCTTTGTTTCAACCCTCCAAGGATCCTGCAGCTTTTGGGGAGCTCTGACACCACAATTCCCAGCTAAGGAGTTTTATTTCCACGGTGTCTCTCAGCATTGTCAGGCAAACCACTCCAGCATGTGCAGCTGCTCTGGAGGATCCATCTGACTGTGCCTGAGCCTCCTGCTTTTCTTCTGGAGCTGCTGGAGGGGAAACTTGCTCCACATCAGCACAGCCTCGTGGTTTGGGGAGGGCTACAACTCCTGCTCTGCCTGTCATCCCTGTTTCTGCATGCTTTCCATGACCTTTTGATAAATAGCGACCTCTTGTCAGCCTTGAGATCTTCGTTCGCCTCTTCTGATGTCTCCAGCCCTGTCTTGGGTGTTTGGCTTTGACTGAAACACTCACAGGAACTGATGTGGTGCAACTGTGAGATTTGTAGTTCCTGCATCCTGCCTGGCTGATCCAAGAGGAGGAGGAGGAAGAGAGGGAGAGCGTCCTGTCTGTGCCACTCTTCAGCTCTTTGCATTCCCCAGGCTCCAGCTCCAGCTCTGGACCCCCACCTGCCGAAGGTGAGGAGGGGAATCTTCCCCTGTGGCTGTGCCTTCGGTGTGGGAACACTTTTGAGGAACTACAGAGGGTTAAAACCGCATTTCTGAACGCAGCCCAGGGGAAGAGTCACATGCACCGGGGAGATTTTGCAAGTCGGTGCTTGCAGCTCCGAGTGAGGAGAGGGAGGCAGGGGCACAGGCCTGGTTAATCCCTGCTCCCAGGAGGCACGGGGGACAGAGGGACCTCATCCAGCACAGGCTGGGGTGGCACCGTGTGGCACCTGTGCAGTGCAGAGTGGGACAGTGGCACATAAAGGACAGGCAGCAGGAGGAGGAGGAGGGAGCTGAGCTGCATTCCCAGCACCAGGAGTGAGCTGGAGCAGGTAAGGCTCTGCTGGATGCTCTGGGAATGAGGCAGAAGGACCTGCTGGGTTTTTCTCTGCTGTTCAGTGAGGGTTTGGAGGTGTCCAAAAAAAAGAAGGAAGTAAATTCACCAGAGGGATGTTGGCATTGCATAAAGAATAAGAAGAAATGTAGAGAACACAGAGCCCGGGAGTGCAGGAGAGGAGAGGCTGCTCCTCGAGGTAGCTCAGGAGGGATCACAGGAAGGTTTGGGGGCACCCAGATCCCCAGATGGGCAGTTCTGCAGGAAAGGGCAACAGAGCCAAGCTGTGCTGCACTAGGAGGTGAAAGCAAAGCTGCTTCGGCTGAGGAGCTCCCAGCATTTAGGGAAGGCTCTTTCCCTCCTGGGGGTGGCTGAGCTGCCCTGGCCTGCTGCACCTCACTGTCACCTCCTGGGGACTGTCCTCCAGAGGCCCCAGATTCTCACCATCTGAGCCAGAGAGCCTTCATTCGTCTCCAAATGGATGTGCCAGCAGCAGCAGGGTGTTTGGTTTTAATCGGATTTTTCTTCGGTTTCTAATTAGTTTTTTCTTTAGTCTCCTCTGGTTTTTCACTCTTTGCTTCTGTTTTCAGTGGGCTTTTCTGTCTTGATTTTACACTCCCTTCTGTTTGATGGCAAAAGAGGGAAAGGAGTGAGGAAATTCAGTCTGAACGCACCTTTTGGTGCTGGGATGTGCCCTGTGACACGTGGTGCCCACGATCCTCATGGCAGAGCTGTGCCCAGGGGAATCTCTCCTCACCTGTGCAGGTGAAGAGCAGGTGCTGTGCCCATCCTGTGTGCACACCCTCACTGCTCACTCTTTGTGCTTTGATCCCTTTAAGTGGGAGTTTTTAGCCCTTTTATGTTTTTTTTTCCCCTGTGATCAGAATAATTTCTTGGATTGTTTCCCTTGCCTCTGTTTCCTTTCTGACATTCTTCAACCAGGGACTGTCCTGGCTTTGTGTGAGGGGGAAACTTCAGCAACCATCAGAAAAAAAAACCAGAAAAAAAGGTCAGAAAAACCCCAATCTCCTTTGGAAGGAGAGTGGGTGAGATCCTTGAGGGATCCTCCCACCAGGAGACAGCAACAGGCTCCCGGTTTGAGCAGAGGCTAAAACGTAAATGGTGGTTTTGGAGAGCTGGAGTGGAAGGTAATGAAAAGTAAACTCCAGAGTCTTCCAAGCGTTTAACAGCCACCCACAGGTGCTGGCAGGAGGTTTGAGAGCTGTGTCAGCAGGGAAAAAAAACACCTGGAAAACCTTGGGCACGGTGCCTGCTGTGAAAACTTCCCTGAGGAGAGGGGAGAGGGGAGAGGAAAAGAGGAGCGGGGAAAGGAGAGCAGAGGGGAAAGGACAAGAGAGGAGAGGGAAAAGGAAAACAGAGGGGAAAGGAAAACAGGGGAAAGGAAAACAGAGGAGAGGGAAAAGGAAAACAGGGGAAAGGAAAAGAGGGGAAAGGAAGACAGAGGAGAGGGGAGAGGAAAAGAGAAGAGAGGGGAGAGGAAAGCAGAGAAGAGGGGAAACAAAAGCAGAGATCCTCAAAGGCTTCCCTGCTGCTGAGTGGGAGCTCCTGCTTGACTCTGCCTTCAGCAGGTGCATTTTTCTTCCTTATCTGCCCTTCTCCCTTCCTGTGGCGAGGATCTGTCCCCGTGTCACTGAGCAGGAGTGTCACTTCCAGAGAGGGCCATTTCCACCAGGTTCTTCTGAAGGTGATGGCAAAGAGGCTGGGCAAGGAGCAATCCTGCCTGTTCCTTGCTAATTGCTCGCAAAATGTGAGTGCTGAAGGATGTCAGGATAATTTAGGAATATTTAAGGATAACTTTTCCACCTCTCAACAAAAACCAAACATAAAAAGTGAGTCTGTGTGTACTGAGCTCGCGCTGGCCAGCACCAGGTGCTGACATCCCCAAGGAGCACAGGCACTGCTGTTATCCTTTATTTGCCATCTCTGCAAGATTTGGGATTTTCTTTTTCTCTTTTCAGGGCTGAAAAATGCCTCGTGGCTCACGGGAAGCAGGATCCCCTGGAAGGCAGCAGTGGGAGTGCGAGTGAGGGTTTCACAGCCTGCTCCCCACTCGGCTGCCGTGGGGCTGGGTGGTGCTTCCCAGCAGGGAGAGAGAGAAATGCTGAATTAGAGACATAAAAGCTGAATTTCTGGCCAGACAAGACAGAATCCTTCAAGGAGAGGCACCTTCAGCATGGCCCAGAAAAGCCAGACTGGTGGAACTGAGAAAAATGAGTCCTCCCTTCTCTACTGCAAGAGTGATTTCAAGGAAGGAGCCCTGCAGTGGGTGACAGGTAAGGGAGCAGCTTGTTGGTAACAGGAGAGGCAGATCTGAGCTCAGTGTCCTTAAAATAACCACTGACAGATTTTACCAAAGATGCTCTTTAACAGCATCTCACTTGTGAAAGTACCAAAACATTGTGGATGTTTCAGCATTTTGGGAAGGGGCTGGAGATGCTTTGGGGTTTTTTTTTGGAATGCCTGATACGCGGGAATGAATGGATCAACCTATTGAAGAGCAGCCCCCCGCAAGTCCTCTCCTCTTGGCCTTCAAAGTTGAGAAATCTTTGGGAAACTTGACCTGTGCTGGGGGCAGCAGGGGAGGGGGGATTCTGCCCCCTCAGGTGAGACCCCCCCTGCAGAGTTGCCCCAGCCCTGGGCCCAGCACAGGAAGGACCTGGAGCTGCTGGA
>VZTF01001853.1:323022-335396 GCA_013397755.1 Cnemophilus loriae | reverse complement strand
CCAAGGCCAGGCTGGACGGGGCTTGGAGCAGCCTGGTAGCAGGCAGAGCCATGGATGGCTGCTCAGTCACACCCCCTGCACCCTCCAGCAGGGCCCCCTTTTGCTCAAGTGTCCCCAGGAGCAGCCCAGGGACACCTGGCTGACCCTGGAGCTGCAAAGGGGAAGGAAATTTGGGTGAAACCTTTCAGTGAAACAGGATCTCAGCTGAACCAGCCACTTCCTTAGACCCAAACTCTCCCTTTTGCTGTAGCACAGCTTGTGTAAGCTCTAGGTGGATGCCAGATGGGCTGCCTGGAGATCACAGCTCTCCTCAAATCTAGGACAGGCTGTCCTCACACTTTTTAGGCTCCTGACTTGAGTCTCTAGGATGCATCTCTGATCCTGGCCCGAGCTGACACTGGAGGAGCCTTGAGCAGAGCCACGCTCCAGGAACGCTGCTGGAGGGGGGACCTGGGTGCTGGAGGATGTGTGGGTGCTCCAGGGCAGCCCTGCCGCATTCCCAAGCAATGGGATTACTGGAAAGCACTTTAATTAATTGCTCAAGTTGGTTTTTGTGGTGGGTGGGCAATGGGGGGGGTCTCCAAGAGGGAAATGAGCCTCGGCACCACCGAGCAGCCTGAGCCCATTGTCCTTCCAGTCGGGGGTTGCTGAGGCAGGGCATTGTTGTGCTGCAGATCAGAGCATCCTGTTATCTCCTGTTATTTCTGGCTGCTCCCTCCTGGGATGTTTTTGGGGTTTCCTCCCTTTCTGCAGTTTGTTTCCTTACAGGGGGTCTCAGGCTGCTTCCAGAGCTCCTTAGCAACGGCCAAGGAGAGGATTCTGGATCAGTTTAAAACACACCAGGGTGGTTTGTGTTCTCAGCCTCCCCTTTGCCAGGTGCTGCTTGGCTGTGGGACAAAACCCACCCAGTTCTGTGCTCACGGCTCCTTCGGGCTCTTGCAGAACCCCCCCAAGGCCGGGTGCTGCTGGTGCTCAGCATGGACAACACCTGCCCCACGTCCTCCTTCGACATGGACCTTTGTGCCGAGAAACTGCAGTCCCTCGGGGTCCAGGTGAGCTCCCCTGGGAGTTAATTCCAGCTAGATTTGCATAATTTGCATTTACACCCACGTCCCAGATGGCTTTGGGGTTTTTTTTTGGTTTGAGAGTCGCTTGTTTCAGTCCAGCTTCAGTCTATTCCCTGTGGGCTGCAAGTCAACTGGGATGAACTTGGCTTAAACCTCCGTGAAGAAACTCTTTGAAGATAGTTTGGAGTGAATTTTGCTTAAAATTCACTCTGATAGGGCAGAGCATCCCTGGGACATCTGCCTTGTCTTGTCCTTCATCACAAAAAGGCGTTTTTTTCCCTTGTGACTTTCCCTGCCCTTCCCAGGCAGATTTTACTCACTGCAGCTGTGGCAGGAACACGAGTTTTTGGTCTGTGGCAGCTCTGCGGATGGGATTGGAGATGCTCCCTGTGGATGGGATTGGAGATGCCCCCTGTAGGAGGCAGCTCTGGGACACACATTTGCGTTGCAGTGGCCCACGAGGTTTGCCTGGTTCTGCTGGGCACTGGAGCCCAAACTGGAGGGTGGCTCTGGTTCTGTGTTTGCTCCCGGGCAGGTGCCGGTGGATTCCTGGGGAAGGCTGATCCAGGAGGGTGTCCTGAGGCCCGAAGTGAGGCGGTACCTGTTCTACAGCTCCAGGGCGTTCCAGATCGCCATGGCCGTGGTGAGGGCACCGCGGGCTCCCCAGCCTGGCACCGCGGCTCTCGTGCCCAGCGAGGCAGCGGGGTTTGGCTGGGCAGCAAATCCTGGTTCTGACACATTCCTGGTGGGCAATCCCAGCTCACGGAATTCCTGCAGATGGAGGGCAAGGCCCTCTCTCCACCCCCGTGCTGGCAGGCCCACCAGAGCAGGCTGGGCGACCACCACGTGCTGAGGTGCCAGTGCCTACAACAGACTTGGTTTAAAACTTGATTTTAAAGATCTGAAGGCATTCTGGTCCTGATGCTAATTTAGACCAACAAATCAGTCAACTTTTGGTCTTGTTTGTCTTCTTCTGGTGAAAGAAACTCCTCCAGAGACCCAGCCGTGGGGCTGGTGCTCTGCAGAGTGCTGAGGGTGTGATCAAACCCAAATCCTTGTTTTAATTCCTATTTTTTTGGGGGGATAGCCATTATACAAATCTTCTCCTTTCACTGATATTCTAGGAACTGGTGCTCAGTGTTCTGAGGGGTTTGGTGCCTGTTTAGTGCACCTGAGTTTTGTCATTATGAGATGATGCTGTGCCCTACATGTCACACCTGCTCCCAGGCAATCTCCTGCTCAAATCATGCTCTGGGAAGTAAAGGAATCCAGTTTTCCCTGACTTTAACCCAGCCCCTGAGCCCTGTGTCAGTGCCCACTGGTTGAGCATTACTGTAATGGAGTGGTCTCTGCATCACCTTGAAATAGGAACTTGCTAAATCCAGGGACTCTGAGAATGATTATCAATATGCCTCAGTGAGTGCATTTCTTATCTAAATGGAAGAACTCTGTTGAAATCCTTCCTAGGGATGAATCATCATTAATAATTCACTCTTTGTCTTTGGTGAGTGGTGATTTTTTAAAATAAACTAGGGCTCACTCAGTCCTTCCAGTCCTTTCTTTCCTTCATTTATTATTGGAAAAGATTTTTGTCCTTTCTCACCCTCTGAAAAATCTCGTGGGACTTAATTTATAAGGGAGAAGGGACTGTTATTTTCTTCTTCCCATGACTTTTCTCACTTTCATGGGTTTGTGACTCTCACCAGCCTCTCTATTTTTTCCCAGGTTTTCTACATCTCTCTCTGGACAAACCTTTACTCCACGCTCCAGCTGTGTTCCCTGGGCCACTCCTGGGGGGGCGGCGTGCTGGTGACCCTGGTGGCCCTGGCTCTCACTGTCCTGGTGATCCTGGTCATTGATCGGCGCCAGAGGAAGGTGAGAGGAGGCTCCTGGTGTGGGAATGTGGGGAGAGGGGAGCAGGATTCCTCCTGCTGGGGCATTTCCCAGTTGCAGGCAAAGAATACAATGATCCAGGGAGGAAGGAGTATTTTTACAGCACTCGGGGAAGGCAAGGGATGCTCTGCAGCCAAGGGAGGGGATGGAATGCTTGAAATGGAGGTGTTGGAGCTGCTCAGGCTGGCTCAGACCTCCTGCTGCTGGAGATCAGGGAATTACAGAATCTCAGACTGGTTTGGGCTGGAAGGGACCTTAAATCCCATCCCACCCCTGCCATGGCAGGGGCCCCTTCCACTATCCCAGGCTGCTCCAAGCCCCGTCCAGCCTGGCCTTGGACACTTCCAGGGATCCAGGGGCAGCCACCGCTTCTCTGGGCACCCTGTGCCAGGGCCTCCCCACCCTCCCAGGGCAGAATTTCTTCCCAATATCCCATCTATCCCTGCCCTCTGGCAGTGGGAAGCCAATCCCTGTGTCCTGTCCCTCCATCCATTGTCCCAAGTCCCTCTCCAGCTCTCTTGAAGCTTCTTTAAGCCTGAGGGGCCACAACCAGGTCACCCTGCAGACCAACCCTTGCAGAGTGTGGTTTGTGCTCCCACAGCAGCTCTGGCTCCTGCCCTGCTCCTGATGATTCCTCCTTGCATTCTCTGCTGCTTCTGGCATTACTGGAACCATTTGTTTGGCTGAAGAATAATATTGAAAAGGCTTGATTCAAAATGCAGAGGGAGATTTGGAGCAAATGATTCTTCCAAGAGGAAGCCAGGCAAATGTGGGGGTTCACAGAGGTTCAGGAAAGGAGATTGCTGGGGGATGGAAGGCAGAACACGACACTGGAAATCAATTCCACTGTTTTCCTGTCAGAGCTGCAGTATCTGGGATTATCCAGCTGCAGTTTGAGACTTCTGCTGTGGATTGAGTTATTTTCCCTTGCATTCTTTAACAGCTAAACGTGAACACAGACGTGAGGCTGGCAGCTGTCAATGAAATCTTTATCAAACACAGCATAATCCTGGGGATTACAGATGTCCTGGACGGGCCACACAACAACCTACAAGTATCCTTTCTGCTGGGAATTGTTCAGATCCCTCCTGGATAAATACCTCCTGGCAGAGGTATTTATTGATGCTGTGATCCAGAGGGTGGGATTCCTAGGATCTGGTCTGCCTCCTGTGGGATAGCATGAGGAATTGGGAAGTTTTTATTTCTCCTACAAGTGGGCATTGAGATATGCCTAAAGGTGAAATAATGAGCCTGAAGGATTGAAGTGGGATCCCTTAGGACAGACAATTATTCCTAAAAGTTGTTACACTTATGTGACACTGATGATTCTGCCTATAGGCAGAGTGATAGCAAAGTTCCTATGGCAAAAAAAAACCCCAAAACCCCTAAAAGAACCAACAGGGAGAAAACCAAACAGTCCTCCAAAAACTCCAACATGGAGAAAACCAAAATCCCCATCCCTGGGCTCATTTGCTTCTTTTAGAGATGATTTTTCTGGACTAGATTTTTCTGGGATTTGGGGGAGTGAAGAGAGTTTTAAGGCTCCATGAAGGTGTTAAAGGAAGGTGAGAGAGGCTTGAAATACAAATGGAGAGGGAAGCCAGGGTGAAGCAGGGAAGGGGACAGGGAACACTGCAGGAGGGTAAAGTCATTCAGGAGGAGGAGGAAACCCTTAGAAACCTGAATTCCACGTTTAGAAACCTGAATTCCAAGTTTATTCAGGCCAGCATAGTCCATTAGAGGACTAATCCAGGGAGCCTTCACCTTGACCTACCTGTCCCAAAACTGCCTGAGAGCAGAAATAACCCAGGGATTTACAATGGCTCTGTCTGCTCCAATGTCAGATCCATTTTAACCCTCTGGATTTTACATTTTCCTGGATCCCCGTGCTGCTGGCAGGTGCAGTAGATGCACAAGGACAGGGCTCTGGCTGCCTCAGAGCTGGCAGGACTCACATCCCCAACACGTTGCTCTTGGAAAACTTCTCAGCAGTGTCCTCAGAGCAGCACCGAGTGTGGCCAATTTTGTGAAAAATAAATGCAGTGAATCCCTGGAAACAAAGGCAAGACAGCAGGAAGGGGTTTAGGGGAGCTGAGTCACTGTGTCCCACAGTTTATTTAGGTGTAGGGTCACTGAGATGAGCGACGGGCAATGCCCCTGGGTGATCCCAGGTTGCAGGAGGGGAGGGAGGGAGGAGGACTGGCCACTCTCTGCTTCCCCATTATCGTGGAGTTTTGTCTTAGCCCTGACCCTCGTGGCTTAAAACCAACCCTGGGCTGTGTTATTTGGGTCCTGGCTGCCCTGAGCACCCCGTGGGCACCAGCCCTGCTCCCTGCAAGGCCCATCCCACCATCCACGGGGCTGGGAGGGGGAAGCATGGAGAGATTCCTTCCTTACCCTGCCCCTCCCAGCTGTGGTTTGTGCACTTCAGCCCCGAGCCCTGCCTCCAGGCCCTGTCAGCCCACATCACTCACCTGCAGGAGACACAGGTAAGGGACAGTGGGGACAGCCTGGGGACACGCCAGGTCCAGCCCTAAGCCCTGGATTTGGTGGGATGGAGGTGGGCAAGGACAAATGAGTGTTCGAGTGCCCTGCTGAGGTTCCCCTGCTGTGCACCGGGAGCTGGGCAGACTGGGAGGTGAATAAAGTGCACCTGTCCGAGCCCAGTTCAGCAGGAATTTGTCCAGACCCCGTGGAATGTGCCTGTGTGGATAATTAACTGTACAGCTTTAACGATGGAAAGTCATCAGGAACGAAAGGCAAATTTTGGAAGCATGTGGCACACCTTGAAACAGCTGCCACCTTGAGCTGTCCTCCTGGAATAAGTGGGATAGCCTGGAGGAGCAGGAAGTGCTGGAATGAGTTAATTATATAAAAAATTTGTCCCCTTGGCCTTCAGAAAATGTTTTGCTCTCTGCGAGTGTATAAATATCCATTGAACTGCCTTTGTGGGATGAGAGGTGAGAGCCCTCCGACATCTCCAGGCTGCTCATCTCCCCGAAAGCTGCAGCTCAGGGGATGGACAGCAATTCCCTGATTCACACTGGGGATGAGATAACTCAGCTTTTAAAGACAGGATTCTCCGTGCCAGGCTGTGACCGTGGTGCTGGGACCAGGCATTGGCACAGGAGGCAGCTGAGGGCACCCAGGCCATGGGATGGACACCCAGCTCCAGGTGCTGGGCACGGTTCTTGGCATGGGAAATCCCAGGAGTGAAAAATGAGCAGGAGGAAATCGTGTCTTTTAAACTCTGTCCTCAGGGCACCACTGCTGCCTGGGATGGGAAATCCTGAGTTAAATCCAAGCAGGAGGAAATGGTGCCCTGTAAAGGCTCTCCTCAGGACACCACTGCTGCCTGGGATGGGAAATCCTGAGTTAAATCCAAGCAGGAGGAAATGGTGCCCTGTAAAGGCTCTCCTCAGGACACCACTGCTGCCTGGGATGGGAAATCCTGAGTTAAATCCAAGCAGGAGGAAATGGTGCCCTGTAAAGGCTCTCCTCAGGACACCACTGCTGCCTGCCTTTGGAGAGCCCCAAAATCTCCTCTTCCAGGCAGGACTGAGGCACAGGCTGGACCAGCTCCGTGTGGTCATGGATGTGGCGGTTCAGCCCGAGCTGGGGATGGAGGAGGAGGCTCCATGTGAAGAATCCCCTCTTTTATCCAGCAAGGTGACCCTCAGTAAAGGTCCTGTGACCTGCAATCAGCTCCTGTGCCTCATCCCCGAGGGCCCACCCGAGGTAAGGAGAAATATCCCCCTGACAGAGGCACCAAATCACCCCCCCCAAGGCATCTCAGCTCCAAAACTCATCCCTGCCATAGGGGACACCTCCTTTTTCTCCAGCAGAAGCACCTGGAAGTCCACACACGCCTTCTCCAGCCCTGCTGCTGCCGAGCAGTCAAAGCTGTCTGAGCAGCTGGGGCTTAATCCTTGAGGAATTCATGGACTGGGCTTTTCCTTGCTGGTCCCAAGGGTCCTGTTTGGAAGAAACACTCTACCCAGGGACCTGGTGCCCCTGCCCAGGCTGGGGCTGAGCCATGGATGTGCCCAGCCTTCGTCTCCTCCACGGAAAGTGCCTTCAAAGACTTGTGCCACGCTGGGCAACAAATGTGTCCTGATTCCCGCTCAGCACGGAGCTACCAAAGGGATGATTTTGATTTATTTTACAGTTTTCCTGTCCCTGTTGCTAAGTGAATTCAGTGCAGGTGACATCCCTGCAGACTGAGGCTCTCTGCCTGTCTACAGGCAAAAACAAGGCCGAGGAGGCAGGGACAGAGCGTGCAGGTCCCCAGGGCCACCTGCGGGCCAGCGGTCACTTGGTGTCACCCCCTGTGGGGACAGTGTGCCAGCACTGCTGGCCAGAAGGAGATCTGGGCCAGTTATCTGTGCCATTGGCTGCTGTCCTGCTCCTGTCAGGGTAGGACAGTCCTTGAAGCAGGGAGAAAATGGTGTTTGATGGATGCTCTGCTCTGCCCACAGGGGTGCCCTGCTCTGACACCTCTCTTGCTCCTTCCAGGCGATGGCCCAGCAGCTCCTGGTGATCTTCAGTGGGTGCTACGTCCGGCTCCTGGTCACGGGCCGGCTCCCTCGGGCCGGGCCAGGGGGACACCTGGCGCACAGCAGGGTTCCCTGCCTCTGCCAGTTCATCCAGACCACTGTGCTCCACACCCACCGCAGCTGGGGCAGGGGCAGGTGACCAGAGGGGGCTGCAACACACCAAAATAAAGCTGTGCCCACGCACCAGTGGCACCAGTGAGCCCTGGGGCAGAGGAGAGAGCTGTCATTCCTTGTCCTGGATGAACGAGTGGCAACAGGACTCTAACAAAACATGCAAGAAAGCTGCTCACCTTGGAGACCTCCTGCCCTCCAGCTCGGTGTGGAGGAGCTGCCCCAGGGCTCAGAAACAACCCAGGGACAGCCTGGGGCTCGTTTGTGTCCAAACCCTCCTGCCACCAACCATCACCCCCTCGCACAACCTCGTTCCAGCAAAGGCCAGGCCATCGCTGGGGGTGGCAGCAGGAGGCTGAGCCCTGGAGCACCAGGAACTTGCATTTGGCTCTTCCCAGGGGTGACTCTGCTCCCTCTCCTGTTGTTTCTGTCACCAGAAATGGTGAAATGAGATCCACCTCTTCTTACATGAGCCCCCAACACTGTCCCCTAAGCAGCGAGCTCCTAACAAAGGATCCCCTTATCAGTGACCCCCAACACATGATCCCCTTATCAGTGACCCCCCCAACACACATAATCCCTTATCAGCAAGCCCCCCACATGATCTCATTATTCCCCCACGCTGCCAATGCACGATCCCAGTGACACCAAACCCATTCCGGGAGAAAAACCACCACACTCCCGAGCAGCTGATTTTCATCCACCTTTACTTCTGGATGAGCTGTCACAGGAGGGGGTCGGGCAGAGTCCCCCCCACACGTGTGAGGTTTGGGGTTCTGCTGTCATTGCTCCGTGACAGGGCAGGGGTTGGGGGCACATCCTGCTGTGGTCCCTGCAGCCTCTGCTCTGGGGGTGCTGCACATCACCTGGCTGCTGGCTGCGCATGGGGAAAGGGATTCCCACACACCTGAGCTCCAAGACTCCTTATTCCAGCTCGGGAGCTGATTTTGCCTTCATGGAAATTGTCTGAATTTGTACCGATGTCACTGGGAGCACAATTTGGTTTCACAGTATAAAAACCTGATTCCCTGCTAGGATGCAATGGCTCCTGCTCTTCCCCTGGTGTTCCATGGCCCACGGGTGCCAGGAGCATCTGATTCACATTGGGAATCTCCTTCTTTTTTCCTGCCAAGTAGGAAATTCTGCTCATGAGAGACTGATCAGGACATTTTCTATCAATGTGCTTCTGTGCTGAGAGCAGATACAGCAGCGATTTGCTGGTATTTTCCAATCCCTGGGATACAGGATTTCCAGCAAAAATCAGTGGGAAGAAATCTCGTGGCCTTCATGGGAGGACCACGGGGGCTTTTATCATCAGGACCTGCATTGGATGGGTTTGGTGTTGCTGGGGAGTGAGGCTGGTGCTTCAGTGGGTGCTCATAGCTCTGCCTTTACATCTGCAAATGCACAAGGATGGGAGAAAAGAGAAGGATTCGGGATTAACCAAGGAGCAAGGTTCTGGGAGGGACAGTAAGGTCCTCTGAAAACCTCAGCTACCCTGATTGCAATTAAACACCCAGCAATTAACTGCAGAAAGGAGCTGAACCGCTTTGCTCAAAGGAGGAGTTTGATTCCTCTCCCTGAGACATCCAAGTGCTTGCCCTGATCTTCCTGAAGGCTCTGCAAATTCCTGGCTCCTACTGCAGGATGGGAGCTGCTCCCTCCTCCTGCCTCTCCTTCATACACACTTAATCAAGGCATCAGTGAAGGGACACATCCCCTTTCCCCTCCCCAGTATGGATCCAGCTGTTACTTTAGGGGACAGTTGAAATTCTGGACATTTTTTAGGACCCCCTGTGCACACAATTCCCTTTCCNAGGATTAACCCCCAATATGCAAATGGACCAAACTTATAAGAGTATCAAAACCTGTGACCCATCGTCCATTTTTTGGGTGTAGCCCCTGGGGGGGCTTTGTCTGCCCGAAATGTACCTGAAGGCCCTTCAATAAACAGAACTGCTTTTTATTCCCTTAATGTTGTCTGGCCTCTGGTTTTAGGTAGTCCCAAAAAGGGATCACTCCCCTCGCACACAGCTCATGGGAGCAGCAGGAAGGGAATGGCTCAGCCCTACACCTTCCCTGGAGTCTCCGGGGACAGCCCCAAGCTCCTGGCAGAGGCAGGAGGTCACAGGCACGGCGAGACCGCTGCGGCAGCTGCCTGGGAATGTGCTCCAGCCTGGGAATGTTGGCACAGGAGCCACCGGGAGTGACCCAGCCAAACCAGTGCAACCAGTATCGGTGGGGCAGATCCCTGCCGTGCTGAGATTCCTCTGCCTGCTGCTCCAAGCTGAGTTCACTTTCACAGGGAGCTCTGACACCTGAGCAGTGCAGTCAGGTGACGCTGGAGCAGCTCCCGGTGAATTTTCCGTGTTTCGGCTGGAGCAGGGAGAGGAGCCAGGATGGTCCTGGCTGTACCCACCGTGCCAAATTTGGGCTCTGCTTTATCTGCAAAGTCGTTGTGGTTCAAATGTGTGGTTTAAATGGCCAGAAGGGGAAGACTGGGAAGCAAGGACAGGGACCTCTCATTTCCAGCTGGGTGTATGGTGCTGTATTTTGATGTTTGGCAGGGTCCTGAATGACAAAGAGCGTCCCAGGGACACACAGCTCTGTGGGAGCAGGTGACATCCTCTTGTCCCTCTAATCCCACCCCAAAGCACGTCTGTCCCCTTTTCCAAAGGCTGCTATTTGCTCCTCGCCTCTGCCAGGGGCTGGAATGACATTTAACAACAAAACCCAGCGAGGAAAGATAAAGCAGGGGACAACAGAAACTTCTGCAACTTCTGCCTGGTCCTGGGAGCACAGACGGGGAGTGTGGGGGTGCCCCCGACCCCTGGCTGAGCCCGGGTGAGCCCCGGCCCCCCCTCCCAGCAGGTTTGGGATGAGGCGCGTGGGTGTCCCTGTCCCCACGAGTCCCCACTTTCTCTGGGGGTGGCTTTGGGGCGCTGCCTGCGCCGGGCAGGGCGGTGGCTCCCGGGGCTCCCGGGGCTCCCGGCTCCACAGGGTCCTCATCTTCCCGGCCACATAGCGGCAGCCTGGGGGGACAGGGACACGGGAGACCCTTGCGGCACTGGGAAACAGCAGCCACCCCAAACCAGCCTGCGCAGCCAGCCCAGAGCGGGGGCTGCGGGACCCGCAGCAGAGGGAATGCAGGGGACGGGACTTACCAGGATAAACGGGACTTGTTTCTGTGCCTGCCGTCCTGGCTGTATTCCGAACCCCTCCAGCACCAGCCTGTCTCCCCCCACCAGCCAAGGCCGTGAAATACGCAGAGTATTTACCCTCCAAGCTCCCTCCTCAAACCGGAGGTTTCCTTACCGTTCATTATTACTCAAACCGTTTTCCCGTGGGCTCAGCAAATCTGTCCTTTGCAGCCGGCCTGGCTCTTCCTCTCTCTGCTCTCGCAGGCAGCTCTGTAGTGTTGACTCAACAGCCCGGCTGCCTCCTTCCCTCCCTGCCTGCCTCCCTCGCACGGGGATGCTGCTCCCGGAACGCCCGGTCACAGGCGGGGCCGTGGCTCAGCCCGGCGCTGCCCCCGGGATCCCTGCCCGGGAGTGGGATCCCCGCTCCGCCCGGAGAGGAGAAAGCACTGGGAGTGTTGGCTCAGGGCAGCTGCTCCGAGGTTTGAGTGAGGGAGATGAAAGGTGACCTGCCGTTGGCTGGAGGGGCTGCTGATGCTGATTTGTGGCTGCTGGAGGAGATGGATTTGGGATGTGGGAGGGGAACCTTGTGCTGTGATCCCAGACTGGGCTGGAGAGGGTCCCTGCACTGTGTGGGGCAGGGGTGAGGAAAGGGACCTTTCCTCTGCTTTGGCGCTGCTCTCTCAACACTGCAGGGACAGTTTTAGGGTCACAGGATGGTTTGGGTTGGAAGGGACCTCAGAGATGATCCAGTTTCAACCCCTCTGCCATGGGCAGGGCCACCTTTCACTATCCTTCTGCCCCCCAGTCAGACCTTCCAACCCTCTGATACCCACTGGATGAAGGCAGAGGTAAGGGTGACATCCCTAACAGACAAGATGTAGGCAGAGGATTGTCCTTGGTTTTTCCAGGGTCTTTACCCCATTCCACCTCCAGAGCACTG
This sequence comes from Cnemophilus loriae, assembly GCA_013397755.1. Lineage (NCBI taxonomy): Eukaryota > Metazoa > Chordata > Aves > Passeriformes > Corvidae > Cnemophilus > Cnemophilus loriae. Next base: position 323,689 of record VZTF01001853.1, on the reverse strand, counting down.
ACTGAGTCCTGACTAAAGCCAGTTACTGAAGAAATGCAGCTTTTGTGCATCTCTTGCCAGACCTTGCTGCTGTTTGTTCCTCTCTCTGCTCCTTAATCCCAGTCAGGTGAATTCTGACAGCTCCTGCTTCGCCCTTTGGCCAGGGCAATGTGCTTCCCTTCCTGTCTGTGCACCAAGCACGGCTGATCCAGGCAGGTCGGACTTTGCCATGGCCTTGCTTTGGGATTGTGTGAGGCTGGCTGGAGATGGGGCCGATGGAGTGCAGGAATTGCCTCTGACAGTGGAGTATCTCCAGTCAGGGAGACTCCAGCCCCTCCCTGGTCTCTGCTCAGGGCTGGGCACTGCCCAGGGCAGAAGTTCTGCCTCCTGTGCAGGGGGAATTACTGGGCTCAGTCCCTGCCCGTTCCTCTGGTGCCACTGCTGGGCCCTGGAGCAGAGCCTGGGCCCTGCCCGGAGCCCTCCCTGCACACAGGGACACCCAGAGACACCCAGGGATGGAAAGGGACACATGAGGACACACAGGGACACCCAGAGACACCCAGGGATGGAAAGGGACACATGAGGACACACAGGGACACCCAGAGACACCCAGGGATGGAAAGGGACACATGAGGACACACAGGGACACCCAGAGACACCCAGGGATGGAAAGGAACACATGAGAACT
>VZTF01001853.1:214032-323015 GCA_013397755.1 Cnemophilus loriae | reverse complement strand
AGCCCCGCCTCCCCCAGCCTTTCCTGGGCACGGAGATGCTCCAGGCCCTTCCTCAGCTCCGCAGCCTCCGCTGGTCCCGCTCCAGGAGCTCCCTGGCCCTGCCGTGCTGAGGAGCCAAAGTGGACACAGCACCCCAGACGTGGCCTCTGTTGAAGCCTGCAAGATCTGTAGGTGATACAAGATCTGTAGGTGTTAAAAAAAAACCAAGAAAAAACCCCAAACCCTGAGCAAGACCCTCCAGACCTCCCCCTGAACCTCCCAACCCCCAGTCCCTCCGGAGGACCCATCATTCCAGTTCCCAGAGGTCCAGGGGGATGATTGCACCTTGTGTTGAAGCAAACAAGGTGGCTGGAGGAGGGCAGGGCTGCTCTGAGGTTTGGCTTCCCCCAGCTCCCCACCCCGTGTGTGGGTGTTCTCCTCACCGTGGAGCCGTGCCTCGGGTGTGCAGACACATCCCTCTAGATGGTGCTAAGATAAAGAGAAAAGATGGGTGGTGAGAGGCCTGGGAGGAGAGGCTGCCCCGCTGGGCACTGCCCGAGGTCTCCTGGGTGAGGAGATCATCTCAAGGATCTCAAGGAGTTTTCAACCACTCCTGCAGGAGCCCGTTGTGTCTGTTGGCAGCAAACACATCCCAGATTCTTCTTCCACTTCCAATTTCCCTTGCTGGTGTGTGAGACTCCACAAATCCATCGTGACTTTAATCAGTGCATCTGCTCCTATCCATGCACGAGACCAGACAAGTGGGTTTTTAATGGCAAAAATCCATCTTGGCTGTTTTTCCCGCTTCAACCGGTTTTTACAGAGCAGCGCAACTCATCAGCTGAGTCCTCTTCTATCTCATGCATCATTAACCAGAATCTTAACCAAATTCAAGCATAGATAATGTATGATTTATTGATGTGGGCAGTCAAGGGAGAATCCAGCCTGGCTGCTGGAGAACAGCAAGGATGGTTGAAGATTAGTGTGCAGGGAAGTCTTTTAGATCCACGGCTGAGCAGATTTCACTTTGGAGTCCCACACGGGCAGTAAATGAGCTGTTGAAAGAGAGCTGCTGTTAGAAGAGACTTTAAAAAGGAATAGCCCCATTCAGGTCTGATTTTTTTTTTCCCTATTAAGTATAAAAAGGGGGAGAACAACTCTGTGAAGCTCTGAAGCAGGAGAACTGAGCTCCTCTCCCCGTGCCTCTGCAGAGGGAGAGGATTTCCTACACCCTGATGGCACCAGGGCACAGCCTGCAGCTGTAGGAATGGCACCAGCAGGGTTGGAACTGAGGAGTCTCCAGCTGCCCTCCAGGTGTGTGACCACAGCCCAGCCTCCAGGTGGGTTTTGGTGTCAGTCCTGATGCTGTGTGCTCAGCCCTGGCAGCTGTCCCCGCTTCCCTCGCTCACACACAGAGGCTGTGACACATTTTAATTACTCCCCCATCTAGATTGGTTGGCCTGAGCTTTGTATGTGGTTTCTACTGATACAGTGGAGAAAGATTCCTTTTGCCAAGTTTTCTTTCCAAGAATGGCTCAGCTCCATTTGTGATGAACCCATAAACTGGATTAAGAGCTCAGGGACAGATTTTCTAGCATTTGAAACCCATAATCTGGGTTGGGTTTTCAGAACAGCTCTGTCCCCTTGTAAGCAGCAAATTACAGCCAGAAGCGCTCGGCACTTTGTGGTTTGTGTCGGGCTGCTCGAGGCCATGGTTTCTGTGGAGCAGCACCCGGAGCTCCAGGATGTTGGGGAAGGCAGGGCAGTTTTCCCAGTGCTGACGTGAAACCACAGTTTTACTGACAAAGAGACTCCCCAGCCTCTTAATTCTACTCCAGATGTGCAAAAAAATCTCTAAAAAATTACTTGTCACATTAATCCATGGGCTGCAAACATTCTATCATCCATTCCAATTCCTACTGCCCATGAGCACAGAACATCACCTGAAGCTGCTGAGGGACCTCATCTCCAGCCACCAAACAGCCTGATGCCATTCCAGACCCTCTCCATGACCTGTGGGTTCTGCACAGGCCTGAATTAATCCAGAGCTGTTCCAAGGAATGTTGTGGAGCTAAATCATAGACTTAGAATTTTGGGTTGGAAAGGACCTTAAAGCTCATCCAGTTCCAACCCTGCCATGGGCAAGGACACCTTCCGCTACCCCAGGGTGCTCCAAGCCCTGTCCAACCTGGCCTTGGACACTCCCAGGGATCCAGGGGCAGCCACAGCTTCTCTGGGCACCCTGTGCCAGGACACCACCCTCCTAGGGAAGAATTTCTTCCTCAAATCCAACCTAGCCCTGCTCTCTGTCATTTTAAAACCATTTTCCCTTGTCCTGTCACTCCACACCCCTGTCCAAAGCCCCTCTGCAGCACCCTCGGAGCCCTTTTAGAGAAATGCCCCAAATTTCCCCAGTCTGTTGGTGGATTTTACCCTCAGCATTGCTACACCTGCCCTTCTCCCGGAACTCCAGCTGAAATCCATGGTGACTCCTTTCATGGAACAGCAGCTCACTTAGGAGGGAATAAACCACGGGGGGAAGTGGATTTAGGGATCTGGTCCAGTTCAGAAGAAAGCCCAGTGTCCCCACAGGGCTTCCTGCAGAGGGCTGGCACGAGGGTCAGAGGAGTCCCAGTGCCCAGGAGACCCTTGCGATGGCAATCCATGGCTGTGGATGACAAGACATGGAAAAGGATTTTTTTGGAGCCAAAGCTGGCAGTGTGCTTTTCCGGATGCTTTGTTCTTGGCATGGACGGTGGGGAATTTCTGTTGCATCAAACATTCCTCGGCTGGTTGTGGCTCTTGTCACCTCTTTGTGCCACCAGGCCAGCCCAGCTCTTCCTCTCCAGTCGTTGGAAGCAGGGTATTTCTGAGTAATCCATCCCAACATTCCCAAATCCGGGGAGAGATGAAGGTGACTCCAAGCCTTTGATGGCAAAACCCCCAAAATCCTTTCCCCGTGCCTTTCCCAGCCCTTGGCAAGGTGACGTCCTTGCTGAGAGGGAAGAGAGACACCAACGCAGCCCAGAACAGGCAGCCCTGACATGGCAAATGCCCAGCCCAGGGAGGTTTCAGGAGGAGGGGGGGACGTGGCAGAGCCCCAGGGTGAGCCAGCAGATCGGTTTGTCCCCCGTGGGGCACGGGCAGGCGTTGGCAGTGATGCCAGCCGGGTTTGGCACGTCCCCAGGCACCAGGGCCAAGGCAGGAGCTCCCTCGGGGCGCGTTCCATCCCTGCTGCTTGCCAGTCATTCCAATGGCATTTGGGCCATCCCTGGCCCGGCCTGCCTGCGCTGCCATCCTTGGCACGGCACCTCGAGCAATTACTGGCACGCTGGGAAGGAAGAGTATTTTGGGATGATTTGCCTGCAGAACACCGGATAAAGATCCCAGTGCCCTGCAGCTCCTCTGAAGGGACAGAGATGAGGGGACAAGCAGCTCAGAGCTTCAAGGACTCGAGTGTGTGCTCTTCACCGTGTGGGGCGGCCATAAAAACCCAGGAAAACCAGGCCTGCATGGAAAACAGTGCCCAAAGCCCTGATGGATCGGGATATTTCACCTTCCTTCTTACCCCCACAGCCAGATGGGTGTCAGAAAGAATTTATTGTGGCACAGTTTGCATTGAGAAAGGCCATTTGGGTGTCCCTTGCCATTGCATCATCCGAGGGCTCATGTACAGAGTGTTCTTTGGATGTTCCTGACCATCCCTGCTCCACTTCCCTCTGGGTGACCAGCTCGTCACTCCCCTTCCTCTGGCCCCCCTTCCACTGTCTGCAAGATTTTGGGGTGGCTGGTAGCCCTTGGAGCCTTTCACCCTTTAAATACCAGGGTATTCAATACTACCAATATTTGATTCTTTTAAAAAATATATATACATATATTTACACACAGCCTTTATTTTTAGTTTATTCTTGCCTCGTTGTTGGCAGCTGGGGAGAATAGAGCATGGGGTTTTTTTCCCCAGAAAACTGAAACAAGAAGGGTGTTTAATACTGCAGCATTCCCTGCATTTCCTTTTCTTCTCTCAGTTCAGATGAATGCAGACCTTTATTTGGCATCTCTCTTAACCCTTTTATCTGTTTATCTCTAAATCCCCGTGCCACTCTCAGATGGCATTTACCCTGATATCCTCATTTCTAGGTGTTGTATTTCTCATTCTGATGTTCTGAAAGTCTTCTTTTGCCTCTCTGCTGGTTCTTCCTGACACTTTCTATTTTTCTGAATGGGGAGGTTTTGCTACTGAACCTTTCTTTTCTCTGACAAGCTGCCCACTCTTCTGCTTCTCTCTGATTTCTTTCTGGTTTCAGGTTTCAGTCCACTCATGTTATGAGCAGAAACTAAAACTGACTGTTCACATGATCTGAAACAATTCAAAAGCCCAAATTTGCCTTCTCTCTAAAAGCTGTGGTTGTGTTTTTCACTCGGCGTGCGCACCAGTGCAACCACACCAGTACAAACCAGTGCCCAGGCTGGGTTTAGTGGGACACGGGACAGCAAGGCAGCTGGCAAGAAATGCCCTCTGGCTCAGGCTGTTCTGTTTAAATAGTTATTAATTACATGAAATTGTGCTTAATTCCTCCTCCTCACCTCAGTGAAACCACTGCTTTGGGATTGGTTTGGGACATGCTTAATCAGGGATTGGGGAAGTTTTAAGGTTTGAGCTGCGCCTTGCTGAGCCCAGCTTGTCTGGAGCTGCAGGGAAATCTGTGCCAAAGGATTTATTAGAGGCAGGATGGACCAAGGCTGTGCTTGGCTGTTCTACCTTTAATTCGGGGAAAAAAGGCCTCTCCTTACTATTTAAAAGTGAATATTGCCTGGTGTGCCTCACGTTTTGGGCATAGCTCGAGGATCGATGCATCAGCTCCAGAGTGTGTTTTACTTAAAACTCTTTCTTGTTGTGGGAGATTTCTAGAAAGCCTCAAAAATTGTTTCTTGAAGGACAAAATAACCCATTCTCCTGGGGGATTTTTTTCTCTAGGCGAAGTTTAGGTGAAGGAGAAGTCACAGGACTTGGTGGTTTCCATTCAGATTTTCTCCTGTGCCTTGAAAAGGGACGGAGCAAAAGGCTGGTCCACAGCCAGGGCAGTGTTAATACCCCTGTTAGAGACAGAAATAAATGTGATTAACTCCAAGGGAACTACATCAGCGTGCAGCCACTGCTGCTGTGGTCTGTCAGCCTTGGGAGCAAATTAAATCAGAACTCTTGCTGCTAACTTAGGTGGGGCTGAGGGTTTTAGGGCAGGCCAGGGATTTAGCTGTTAATGGAACATTTATAGAGAAATTTCTCCGAGCTGCTTTACAAACCAGCCCAGGGTGGCCTCAGACCAGGCTGTTGGCTGCACACACCTGAGCTGACTTTTACTTGTGGTGGTTTTAAGTCCCTGGCATCAGCTGCCCTGAGTTTAATATGGTTAGCCTGGATTTACAGTGTTGTAAGTGGGCCTGAAATCAAGTTTGCTGTGCCTATTAGAGGGTGAAATTGATGTCTTTGCAAAGAGCCCAGCCAGCCAAAACTTCTGCAAAGCTGAAATCTCAGCGTGGGGTTTGAGAACCACCCGACAGATTTGCAGTGGGACTCGTGGTGTGGGTTGTGAAGCTTGGAAAATCCCAAACAAAGGCCTGAGCCACCCCTCCAAGACAAACTGATTTCATCAGCCTTAGCACAGGCAGGGGAAGGTCACAGAATCCCAGAATATCCTGAGGTGGAAGGGGTCTGCAGAAGCAGGGAATGCAGGGGTAAGAGCTTTCCAGGAGTCACCCCTGGAAGGGCCAGGTGATGGCTCCTCCTCTGCCCGGGGCACAGGCTGGTGATGCACAAGGCAGTGCAGGACCCACGGGACCATCCTGCCATCCCTGTGGAGCCAGGGAGCCTCAGAGGATCCATCCCTCCCTCCCTGTCAGTCCTCGCTCCTCCCTGGGAGACAGGCCAGGTGTGAAGGATGTGATGAATTGCCTGGGCCGTTTCCTGAGCAGGAACAAGTCGGGTGCTGGGGTAGGGCAGGAGGCACCAGCTCTGCTCCAGGCTCTGCTCTCCCTGTGCTCTTCATTTCTCATTTTTCCACCTCCAGCTCAGCCAGGGCATTTTCCTCCCATTTCAGGGGCTGCCCTTCGTGCTGTTTGTGCCCCCCAGAGCAGCTGGTTTGGAGGATGCTGCTGGCTGGATCCCTGGGGAGAGCTTTCCTCGCTTGCCAGCTGGCAGCACCTTTGTTTGCTCTGGTTGGGCAAAGGGAAACAAATCCTCTGAGCAGCCCCTGCTGTGGGAATTGCCAGGCTTTTGGGGAAAATGCTGGAATTTGGTGATTCTCTTGTGGCCGTTGGCCTGACATTTATATTAAAGCAGCCCTGGGAGAGAGGCTGGAGGAAGCTGATGGGATAAATCCCACAGCACATCACAGCTCTCCCAGCTCACCCCAGGGCATGTGGCACTGCCCCAAACACCAGGATTTTGGGGGTTCTGGGGTGCTGCTGCTGCTCCCGGTGCAGCCCTGCCGCTCTCCCCATGCCCTGGATATCGCCAGGGACAATGAGCAGGGCAGGATTTGGGTGGGAGGTGGGAAGAGGGCTCAGCTGGGAGTTAAATGGCTGAGGGGCTTGGGCTGTTACGAGTTTTTTCTAAAGAGAGATTTCAAAAATTGTTAATTTCAGTTTTCTAACTCCGAAGCAAAGATGCATTGATTCCAGGAAAATGTTATTTCCTCCTCGGTATAAATCTAAATAAAAAAATCCCCTAAAAAGACAATTAATCATCTCCTTCCTGGCTCTGGATTATCGAATATTCACCTATTAAGAATTATGGACTCATCTGATCACCCTGGATGTTAAAACCCATTACTATAAGTGCCTCTTAGAAACAACCCCAGCCAGCTCCTATTTCCCCTTGGCCACTGTACACTGTTGTTCTTATTCTTCTTTTGTAAGAACCCTACCAAAAAAATAATTGAGAAATGGGGTAAAAAAAATGACAAAGTACCAGGGAGATTAAACGTTGTCCTGATGAATTTTGCCACTTCTGTATTTTCCCGGAGAATGGAAATCATTTCCTCTGATAGGCTGTGAGATAGAGGGGGTTTATAAATTAGAATTCATCCATATTTCTGTTGGCAAAAGCTCTGTCCCTAATCCATTCCAGCAGCTCTGCGGTGTCACATCCATTGGCACTGCAGCTCCTGGAGAACATGGAAAATCTGTGTTACAAATTACCGTGGCAAAAAGCTGCTGCTGCTGGGGAGCAGAGTCCTGTGGCTACAGAGGTTGGGATGAGCTGGCCATTATCCCAGGCTTTCCCTTGGCTGGGAGCCAGCCCTTCTCAAAGCCCTTCCCGTGTTTTAGGGCTCTGTATCCCCCCACAAAGCATTTAAGGCAAAGATCCCCCTTTTAAAATTATTTTTAACTATTAGCTTTATTATGATTTATTCTTAACTGTTCCTGATTTATTCTTAACTATTTGTAACCAGAATTTGCTGTGCAGCCCCTTCCCTAAAGCTGATTGTGCTGGGCTGGGAGATGCCAGTCCAAAGAAGGATCAGGGAGAGGCTGCTCCTTGGGAAGCTCAAATAATTTGTCCAGAAGGAGTAAAACCAATCTAGCTCTGGAAAATCAATGCCTCCTGCAGGAATCAGAGCCACTTCCATGGCCCAGACCTCTGAAACCTGGCAGAGCAAGAGGAGGGGATCCAGGAGCTGCTGTTGGATACAAACCCACCCCCAAGCCCCTTTTTGGGGCAGGGGGAGCTCTGGGGAAGGTCTGGTGCTGTGGAGGGTTGGTACAGATGTGCAGGCAGCTGGCAGGGAGGGTGTGAGGTGTGGAGGTGTCCCAGATGTGCTGGCAGGGAGGGTGTGAGGTGTGGAGGGGTCCCAGATGTGCTGGCAGGGAGGGTGTGAGGTGTGGAGGTGTCCCAGATGTGCTCCCCAGAGCAGCTGGTTTGGAGGATGCTGCTGGCTGGATCCCTGGGGAGAGCTTTCCTCGCTTGCCAGCTGGCAGCACCTTTGTTTGCTCTGGTTGGGCAAAGGGAAACAAATCCTCTGAGCAGCCCCTGTTGTGGGAATTGCCAGGCTTTTGGGGAAAATGCTGGAATTTGGTGATTCTCTTGTAGCCATTGGCCTGACATTTATATATATATTATATAAAATACATTGTGAGGAAAGGCTGGAAGAGCTGGGGGTGTTCACCTGGAGAAGAGGAGGTCCCAGGGAGAGCTCAGAGCCCCTTCCAGGGCCTAAAGGGGCTCCAGGAGAGCTGGAGAGGGACTGGGGACAAGAGATGGAGGGACAGGACACAGGGAATGGCTTCCCACTGCCAGAGGGCAGGGATGGATGGGATAATGGGGAGGAATTGTTCCCTGTGAGGGTGGGGAGGCCCTGGCACAGGGTGCCCAGAGAAGCTGTGGCTGCCCCTGGATCCCTGGCAGTGCCCAAGGCCAGGCTGGACAGGGCTTGGAGCACCCCGGGACAGTGGAAGGTGTCCCTGCCCATGGCCGAGGGTGGAAAAAGATGGGCTTTAAGGTCCCTTGCAAACCAAACCATTCTATTATTCTAAGATTCTATTTGTATAGAATTACAGATTATATTTTTTATGTAATAAATACAATATTATATGTTTTCTTCCCTGTGCTTGGCACTAGCTTTTGGATTTTGTTTCCTCCCACCATCCTTCTCCCTGTGTATCCCTGGCCAGGGAAGTCACCCCATTTTAGCACCCAGAGGTGCCCATTCCCTCTCAGCGGGATACTGGGAACCAGGGAAGCTTGGAGCAGCAACAGAGCAGACTTTGCTGCCAGCACCATCCTTCTCTTCCCACAGTGGGTGCCATGCTGTGCGTGGGATGAGTTTCCAGGCCTCTTTTTGTCCTGGGCAAGACATTTTTTCCTTAGAAAGAGGTGACCTCATCCCAGTTGTTTTGTGAGCAGGGCCAACGCGAGTCACGTTCCTGGTGACGCTCGGGGCCTTCCTCCTTTGTCCGGGTGCCAGCAGCGAGGGCTGCAGGCAGATAACTGTGGCCAGGCCTGGATTAATTTCTAGTTATATCTCACATCCAGCACCGGGCTAGCGTGGAAATTCAGCTGCGTTGAATAAAACAAGAGACTTAAAAATAGCCCGGGTTACCGGATCTGAGCTCCCCGCTCTGGAACAGCTCATTCAAGAGCTTTACGTTTTCAGATAAGCACCTTACTGCTCAAACAGCTGCTTCCACTTGGCAGTCTGGGAAATGAGGGTTATTTACGGGGTGGAAAAGCAAACCAGCCCCGTTTTGTACAGCTGTTGATCTTTAGTGGGAATTCCCAGTTTAACAACGGAGCCAGGGGAAAGGGCTGAAGGCAAAACATCGAGCAGCAGCTTGGAAAGGGATCTGGGAGTCCTGGTCACTGGCCAGCTGGATGTGAGTCAGCAGTGCCCTGGCAGCCAGGAGGGACATCCCTGTGCTGGGGGCATCACGGACAGCATCACTGCTCAGGCCAGGGAGGGACTGTCCCGCTCTGCTCTGGGCTGGGGAGGCCTCACCTCCAGTGCTGGAGGAGTTTTGGGCACTGCAATAAAAGAAGGACCTAAAGCTGTGAGAGAGTGTCCAGAGGAGGGGCACGGGGATGGGGAAGGGTCTGGAGGGGCCCATGAGGAGCAGCTGAGGGCACTGGGGTTGTTCAGCTGGAGCAGCCTGAGGGCAGAGCTCCCCGGGGGCTGCAGCTCCTCCCGAGGGGCAGCTCCGAGCTCTGCTCTGGGACAGGGACAGGAGCCAGGGAACGGCTGGAGCTGGGCCAGGGCAGGCTCAGGCTGCAGATCAGGGCAAGGTTCTTCCCCCAGAGGGTGCTGGGCACTGCCCAGGCTCCCCAGGGAATGGGCACGGCCCCGAGGCTGCCAGAGCTCCAGGAGCGTTTGGACAGCGCTGCCAGGGATGCCCAGGGTGGGGTTGTTGGGGTGTCTGTGCAGGGCTGGGGTTGGATTGATGATCCCTTCAGTCCCTCCCAGCTCAGGATATCTGCTCAGCTCTATCAGCAGCTGCCTGCCCTGCATCACACACGAGGCACCGATCTTTCCACACACCAAGGGCAAAGCCATCCTTTCGAACACTTTTTTCCCTCAGGCCTTGGCTCTGAGGAGTGGATGACTGGAAAAGCCGCGTGTCCCCGGGGATCGGTGACGCTGCCCTGGGTGCTCCCAGTGACTCATGCACGTGCTGTAAAAGAGCTGCTGTGCAGTCACTGCTCAAACAGAGCAGCCGCACACTCAGTGACGGGTGACACACGTGTGGCCTCAGTGCAGGCCGCGTTTATCTGTGTAGTAGCTCCTTATCAGTAGGGAATGGGTGATAAAGGCATCCCTGGGTGTGTGCAGCCCGTGAGGGATCTGTGACGGCCTGATCACCGTGCAGGGAGCAGCGCTGACACGGCCGTGCCCTGCGGTGTCACACGGATCAGGATGTGCTGATAAAGCTGCTCCGTCCCGGGGCTGGAGAAGGGAAAAGCCCTTCCCTGCACAGAGCTCTAGGGCTTGTCTGGGGGAGCTGGGTTTGCAGAAAATCACGGAATCCTCTTGAGATCATAGAATGGCACATCCCTGGAAGTGTCCAAGGCCGGGTCTGAGCAACCTGGTGTAGTGGAAGGCATCCCTGCCCATGGCAGGGGGTGGGATGAGATGGTTTTTAAGGTCCCTTCCAACTCCCCAAGAAAGTGTAAGTACAAAAGAAGGATGTCTTTTTGTTAGGTACAGCTGCTGGGATGGACTCCAAGCATGGCAAAGCTTTTGGCCTGGAGGGTCTGCCACATCTCCAGGCCTTCAGGAGATGGCCCTGATGGGGCCCCTGGCCCTGCTTGGGCTGATCACCTTCCCACTTCCACCACCCTGAGCTCTTAAGACCAACAGGAGCCAGGACTGCAGCCTCGTTCCCCCGGTGCTGGTGACAATCCCAGGGAGCTGTGGGGACCGTGGGCAGCCCTGCTCCACCCCAGGCAGGGGTGGATGAGTCCCCAGTGCCCTATCAGCAAGCAGAGGTCCCTGTCCCGAGAGGACTCACCACATGTGAATCACCCAAGTGACAAAAACACGTCACCTCCTTCTCCCAGCCGTGGGCAAAGCCAGGGCACAGGGAGCCAGATGTGGTTTGTGCTCTCAGAGGAAGTTGGTGATGAAAGCAAGAGGCCAGGCCTGGCCCGCAGTGAGCTGCAGGATTTTTGAGCATCTGTGCTTTTCAACAGAAGCTTTCCAGTGGTTTCTGGGCGTTTGAGTGGGTTCTGCTTGATATGGCAGCACTTGGGGATGGGGAAATCCCAGAAAAGGAAGGGCAGACGTGGAGTTTCTAAAAACTTACAGTGGATGCAGAACAATAAAGGTAAATGGGTGAACAAGTTTGGGTGGAATTATCAGGTTAAAAATCAGGGTTAAGAACTCTACTCAGGTTCATGCTGGATGAATGATCCTGCCCCTCGGCATGTTAGACAAGTCACAGTCACACCTAGATCTAATTATACCAACAGGAGAGTTATTCATGAGCGTGATTAGCATAATTGATCTGCTGATGGATAGAGCTGCCACTGTCAGGTACCAGAGCACACGGGTGTGATTTATATCTGAGATCACCAGTTGTTGGTGTATCCACCTTTCAGGTGTCTCCTGTGCAAACATCCAGGCACCTCTGGCTCGTGTCAAAGCAGGTGGGGGATTAAAGAATCTGAGCCAGCACTCGCAGCCAAACAGAAATGTCTGTCAAGCCTCTCGGGGTTCCAAATCTCAGCAAAATGAGGAAAATCTTGTGGGTGATGAGGCAAACTGGCAGGATCATCCTGGTCAGCTCTTCCTGCTTGCAAAACTGTCTGGCTGTGTGGAAAACAGGGAAGAGACACAAAGTTTCTGGGGCTGCTGTGGGGCTTGAGGGGACAGATTTGGTGCAGGTCCCTCGCTGGGCTGTGGGAGATGCTTGGAGGAAGTCAAGATTCAAGGCAGGTTTGATCTGTTTGGTGCAGGCTGGTGGGATGTGATGGGATATTGGTGCCAGAGGGGGATGACAGGGTCCAGGGATGGAGCTGAAATACACACAGAGAAATAAGAATTTGCATCTGTGAGGGGCTGAATTCCCCTCCCTGCCCGAGGCTGGGGCAGGAGCCTCCTCCAGACATCCCTGTGCGAGCAGGGGAGGGTAGGGGGCTGGTGGGGAGGGGTCTGCAGAGCTCTTCAGGGGATGAGATCCCCCAGAGATGCTGCTTTGGGAGGCAGGATGTCTCTGCTGGGCTCAGCACTGAATTCAGGCAATTCCTTTAAGAGCTTAAAAGTTGAGTGAGAGGAAAATTCTGGGCTGCAGGACTGCCGAGCTGGCTCAGGGGCAGCATAAATTAATTATGGCTTTGTGCACAGTCTTGCCAAGAGGTTACCACGGGGCACCTGTGGGAGCACGACCCTTTGGATGCATCTCCAAAAACCCTTTTCAGCCTCTTTGGAACCCTTCCAGCAGGAGGGTCAGGCACGGCACAGCAGTGACAGGAGGGAAAGCAAGAGCCCAAAGAGAAGGTTTGGTCCTGATGGTTTGGACGGGATAATTAATTGAATGAAGCCATTGTGGCTGGTTGGAAACCACTGCCCACCTTCCTGGAAAAAAGGGGCCTGCTGGAAATTGAACAGTGGGAAGGGGAGGGGAGGCGTCAGGGCCAGCAGAGCGCTGAGTGTCCCAGAGCAAGGACAGCACTGGGCTCCCAAGGAGAGGGACCTCGGTGACAGGAGGCTCCTTTGTCCCTGTCAAGCAGGAGAAGCTCTGGGGCTCGCAGTGGTGTGAGAGGAACATCCTGCAAAACCCCAGATGTGCTCAGCAGCTGGCAGCTCGCTCAGACTGTGGAGGGGAATCTCCCCACAGTGTCCTGCTGGGTCCCAGGCGAGGTCCATGAAGTGGTTTGGGGTCAGTGCCAAGGAGGGGGTGGGATGTCTGACAAAAGGCTCATTTTTGCTCTTCCACCCCATTCCCCAACCCCCAAGCCTTGGCCTTCCTTTTCCACACCGGAGGGACTCACACTTCACAGAGGGGCAAATTTATTGGCAATTATTGCAGGGCCTGTGGGTATTTCTCTGACCAGGCGGATTTTTGGGAAAGGATGAATGCTAAGAGTTGTTAAGGACAGCCAGGAAAACAAAACATCTTTACAAAAATCCCCCATATGAGCCAACACAGACCAGTTTGATTGTTCTGCAGAGTTTTGGGCTCAATCCCCTGTATCCCCTCCGACTGCTGTCCCCTTTGGCAGGAGCAGCACACTGGTGATGAAGGTGCAGACCCAGAGGAGCCTCCCAGTGCCTGGCAGAGAGAACAAGAGCAGAGAAACCAGCAGGAGGGACAAAGTGAGTAATTGTGCCAGCAGCTGCTGCCTGAGTCAGCAGTCAGTCAGTCATTTCAGGCCCCGGGCTGTGAAAAGCCCTTTCTCATGTGGTTGGCGTGAAGGTCACACGGGCGCGGGGTGCTGGGAAGTGGTCCCGACCTCAGCACAACCATCGGGCCCTGGTTGTTGAATTTCCCTTCCCCCCAATATTTTGTTTCCTGATCGAGCTGTGTCCCCTGTACCTGTTCTCTGGGAACTTGTAACCGAGAGAGGCGAGCAGGAGCCGGGGGACTTTTACCGGGACCGCAGAGCTGCGGATGACGCTTCGAGCCATTGCTGTTTGCTTTTGTTTCAGCCCAAAAGATGTTTATAAATGTGTACCTGACTGAATGGAAAGATGGGGTGGATTTTTTTTTTGGTTGCTTAATATTTCCATGCATTTTCTGAGATGATTTCAGAGGTGGCTGCTGAAGTCATTTGTGGTAACTGAGTAAGAGGAGTCAGGGTCAGAAACTCAAGGTCCCAACTCTGTTGTTTCGGATGCATAAATGAAGTGTCCTTGAGCTTTATTTTTTTTTGCCTCCTCGGCTCAGAACTGTTTAGAAAAATGAGCAAAGGTTGGAGAAACTTCAGGATCTGCACGTCAATCTAACCTTACGCACTCTTTTCTTTCCCGGTGATCTGCACATCCTGTCCCAAGGGAACGCTCACATTCTCCGTGTCGCAGACACTGTAAGATACTGGAGAATCTTTTTTTAGTCATCCGAGGTATGAAATATAATTACTGTTGCTAGACATCGAGAGGGTTTTAAATTATCAGTTCTCATGAAATGTCTGCAGTGGGAGCTGAGCCTTATCTCCTTGCAGCCTGTGACAGCACAGCCCACGGAGCCTTGTTCCCGTTTAGCCTGTCACCTCATCGCCTCAGTTCTGACCCTCCCATCACACAGTGCAGAGCAGCAACCTCTCACTGAAATGCTCATTAGAGAGTGAAAATCCAATCCTGTTCAGGCACATCCCTCTTGTTTGGTCTAAACTTACAGCAGCAAGTCCACACCCAAAACAGACACCGGGGTAAGCTCAGGCTTCTGGTGCCGCTCTGATTTCTGAGCTTGGCTGTGGCTTTGGGACCAGAATAACCATCAAACCTCTGAGCTCCAGTGCTAGAATTTTGCTGCTTTCACCTTATTTTAAAAGCAGAAGGAAGGCAGGTGCCTGCTCCAAGCCAGGTAAGATTTAGCCTGCAGTTATTAACAGCAACAGGTTCCACTGTGTTAGAAACTGTCCCCAGCTGATTTCTTTTGCTCATATTAGACATTTCCATGGCCCTGGGAAAGACTCAGCATGGAACCTCCAGGAATGCAGCCAGATCCATCGGTGATTGTCTGAGCCACCCCCTCAGCTGGCCCTGGGCAGATCAGGGCTGATCTGGAGCAGGTGGAAAAGGGAGACCCAAACCTTCTCCACTTGGCTGAACCCATCCCTCACCTGGCAGGAGGTGGAGAGGCTTGTGTTCAAAACGGGCTGGAGTGGTGCTGTGCAGGGAGAAATGTCTGTTTTGCAGTGCTCAGAGATGTCTCTGTGAGCATGCCAGTGGCTGTGGAGGGAGCTGTGGATGTCAAACCATGCTGGAACGTGACTTTTCCATAGCAGCAGCTTCTTCTGTGCAGCAAGAGCACGAGGGCTCTGAAAGGTCTGTTTTGAAGTGACTCGGCCAGGTTCTGTGTTTGAGTGCAGCCCTCTGGCATCCCTGACACATACAGACACATCCTTGCCGGGTGGGAGGCAGCGTGGGGCGAGCTGGGAAGGTCACAGGGTGCTCCAAAGGAAGAGCCACATCCTGACTCAGGACCATGCACGAACATTTCCTCAAAGGCACTTGGGACTTGCTGGTTTCTAAACCCCCGAGCCAGGCCCTGTTCCCTTCTCCCCTCGCACAGTGACACAGCCACCTCTCAGCACAACACAGACTCTCTCAGGAGACACCTCAGGTCATCCTGTGGCTTCTGCAATGGCCTCAGCTGCTGTGTGGGACAGCCAGCCCTGCCCTGTGCTGCTCAGGCCCTGTTCCCAGCAGAGCTCGGGACTGCCAGAGCTGATGTCTCCTTCCTATCGCTGTCTGGGGACCTGCAGCTTGCTCGTGATGGGGAGAGGAGGGGCAGGCACTGATCTGTGACAGTGACAGGAGCCAGGGAACAGCTGGAGCTGGGCCAGGGCAGGCTCAGGCTGCAGATCAGGGCAAGGTTCTTCCCCCAAAGGGTGCTGGGCACTGCCCAGGCTCCCCAGGGAATGGGCACGGCCCCGAGGCTGCCAGAGCTCCAGGAGCGTTTGGACAGCGCTGCCAGGGATGCCCAGGGTGGGATTGTTGGGGTGTCTGTGCAGGGCCAGGGGCTGGACTGGGTGATCCTGGTGGATCACTTCCAGCTCAGGATATTCTGTGATTCTGTGACCTGCTGCAGCAAAATGTCCCCATGCTGGGGGCTTTGCCCCTCCCCTGAGCTCAGCTGGGGGATGATGCTGCAATGGGCATTGGGGTGCAAAAAAGTACCCCTGTGTGGGAGCTCACTGTACTGGAATGGAGAAATACCTGGAAAAAGAGTGTCCAGCCAGAAGCCTGGTGTCTTGGCTGTATCCCATATTCCTGTCTCCTAGCACCTCATTGGGATGGTCAGGAATTCCATGAACAGCACTCACTCTGTCACACCTGCAGCTATGACCCTGCTGGGTGGACGCACAGGCCGTTTGTCCATCAGGTTGATCAATGCTCCTTCTCACACTTGGTGAAATAAGAAATTGTCTTCCCCACTCTTCACAGGACTTCCAGGAGAAAGACATCATCTCCAAGAAAAAAACCCCCAAATTAGATGCCAATTTTGTAAAAGATGGGGGAGGGCAGGGCTGTAGGAGCTTCAAACCTCCTTAAGGTGCACCCAGGCCCTGCCCAAACACAAAGCCTGGACCTTAAAGGAGTGGGATTGAGCTGGGTCTTGCTCCAGTTCCCTCCACCGAAAAGCTGCCTTGCAGACACCTTGTTGGTGCTGAGCAGGAGAAGGTGAGGTGGATTTTGGGGAGCTGCTGGTGGTGAGGAGCCCAGGGGAGCAGTGCTGGGCTGGCTCACCCACCACTGGTTTCCGTTTCCCTGCTCTGGCTGTGACTGGAAGTTGCACTGCTGAAAAACAACATGGTAAAGGCCCATCCTCACCCCCATTAACACCGCTGACACGAGTGTGGTTGCAGCAGAAATGAGCCTGGCACAAGGGTTTTATTTTATTTTTAGCCTGACTGGAAGGAGAAAGAATAGAAATTTTGTCATTGAGCAATTTCCGGCCTGGTTTTGCAGACTCCAGAAGATTCTGGTGCTCAGGTAAACACGCAAAGCGCTCAGAGCTTTGCACCTCTTCATCACTTCCCATCGCCTCTGCCGACCTTTAGCCACAGCAAGCAGAGATGGAAGGCTGAGGATTTGGGATGGAGGTGGCTGGAATGAAAAGAACCGATTTCCTGCGGTCCCTCCATGCCTTGGCTGCATCATCCCTGATGGAGATGCAGGGACAGCCTGGGACTGGGAGGGTGCTGGGCACCCAGGGAGCGGCAGGTGTGAAATGCCACCTGTACAAACCTGGTGTGGGCACAGCAAGGTCGAGCCCTCACGGTGAGCATGAGGCTGTGGCTTGACAGTAAAGCTGACACACTGAGAAATCATCTTCCCGGTTACGTCAGAGCCAGGAAACTCTCAGTGAGAGAAATGTCCTTTCCATTACAAGATGCACCCACTGTTCACTTGCCTCAGAACTCTCCTCATCCAAGTGGCCGTGCAAATATCCCAGAGGGAAGGTTCAGTTTGGGAGCCGAGTTGTCCCGAGGCTGTGGGTGGTGAAATGTCACTGGGAGGTTGTTTGGGGACAGCAGCACGGCTGCTGTGGGGCTCTGCAGTCTGGGAGTGGGTGTTTGCTGCCTCGGTGAACATCCCTGGCAGCTTTTCCTGGGATGGTCCAGGTGGTACCACGGAGCAGGATGCAAGGAAGAAAGCCCATCCTAATAAATCTCAAAACTTAATTAGTTCTGTCTCGCTGTTTCTGCTTGCTGGGCGCTCCGTCTCTCTAGAATATAAGCAAATACATCCTCCAGTTTTCTTCTGGAGGAAAGAGAACCCCTCAAACACCACTGGATAGCTCACACTTGGCTATGCCCAAGCTGCAGAACAGGAGAGTGGAGGGCAATTTGTTTAAAATGCACTTTTCCACAGAGAATAACACACAGTGAATTTTCTGGGGGGCATGCCAGCCTCCTCTCCATGCCTAGAAACAACATGAAATTAATCTCGAACTGCACAAACTCTACCTACTCTGTCCCAGAGTGAAACAGCCATTTCCTGTGGTGGGATCTGTGGATTCTGGGAGCTCCTGTGGGTTGGAAATGCTTTACAAATATTAGCATAAGGAACTGTTTCAGAGCAGCTTTCTTATGTGCTTTAGTCATTTCTTCAGGGAGAAAAAGCATTGCTCACACAGCCATCCACACCACACAGAGCACAAGCCCTAGACAGATTTGCAGGTGAGTTATTAACCCCACAGGGAAAATCAAACCTGATTTCAGCACTTTGCCCATCTGCCACAGCTGGGTCTGGCAGACAGCGAGTGCAGAACTCTCCCACCAGTGGAAGTGCTCCACTGCTTGGGTTTCTCACTGGTTTTGCACGGCTGCATTTCTTCCCAAGGTGTTTTCAGCCCCAGGGAGTGACAGGAAGAAGTTTAACTTCCACACACCCACCTGTGAAATGGGGACAGGGACGCCACTGCAGTGTCCTCCCATGGCCCCTGGTGCTGTGCAGGCACAGGGAGCCCTTCAGGACTGGCTCTCTGTTCTGTAATCACCCCCTTGGCATCTCACCTCCCTTTCTGGAGCTGTTTCCTCAGAGGTTTCTCCACTTCTCCCTCCAGGCTGCTGCTCCAGCAGAGCTGTTTTCCCCCGGGGTGTGCCAGCAGCTCCTCACTCCATCGGTCCCATGGGAGCAGGAAATCCAGCGAAATCCAGGTCGGGAGCTCTTTGTATAGAGGATTTTGGCCCTGTGGTGAGGAGGGAGCAGATGTGGGAGCGTTCACACGGCAGCAGCTGCTGGAGCACAAGCTCCCAAAGCCACTGCAGGGAACAGCCACCAGCTCTGCTTTCCCTTCTCACCCACAAAAACAAGGGTGAGAGCCAATTCTTTCACTTTTAAGGGTCTGGCTTTGTCAGCTTGAACAAAACCCAGCTGTGAAGCAGATTTTCCCAGGGTGAGATTCACCTGAGTCAGTGTTTCAGGTGTTCTGTGTCCACAGGCTGCACTTTGCACCCCAAATTCTGGCTTCCTTTTCACTATTACTGTTTAAAATGCACTGCAAACCACACCGGGTTGATTGTTCAAGCAGAAAAGGTTTCTTTTCCCACCAGGGACCTGGACTGCTGAGCAAATAATGGATTTATTCTTTTTAACAACAGCATTTTTGACGTGGGTGTGGGAGAGGTGTGTGCCCACCTCTCTGGGAAGATAATTTTAGTGCTAGGACGGGCAAGGTTAAATATTCCATTTCTAGTAAGATATGGAAGTTTTAGTCGTTAAGAACAAGGATTTACTCCCACAGCATTACATGCCAGTTAGCTGAGGTTATTCTCCTTTATGGCATTGCCTCTTTAACTTCCATTATAAATAAATATGAAATCAAAAGCTAAATTGCCCGAAGGTCATTCAGGGAAACACTTTGCCAGGAATGGTTGGCAAGGAGCACTGGGGGTTTCCTTCCCTTGGCGCATCCCTGCACGGGAACATGCCTGGAGTGTTTGCAGAGAGTGAAAAATTCAGGAATATTTCATCTGAACGGCTCCCTCATGCCTGCACACATCTCCTCAGCAGCCTGCAGTGTGGATGGCACGGGTCCATGCATTTCCTGGCATTTGAGGAATGAAAGGAAACATCTCCAGGACTGCCTGTGATTCTCCTCTTTCATTCCCAGGCATCCCCGGCACTTTTTCCTGGCAGAAATCCAGCCTGGCTCGTGGCCCATCTGTTCCCAGGTGTCCTGGGGATAAGGATCAGCCTTTGGTCTGAGATCAGCCTCTGGCAGGAGGCTGAGCAGATGCAGAGGTTGGAGGGCTCCTGGTGCTGCAGGAGGGGTTGGGAACAGCCTGGAAGAACCACGGAGGGACTTTTGGGAGTGGCACAGGCTGAGCTGAACCCCTTCATCTCCCCTGAGCCCGGAGCAAGCACCACTGCGAAGGATGTGGGGAATAAGAGCCCCGTGTGTTAATTTGTGTCCAGATTAATTAGTTCGGAGAGAAGATGGAGCTGGAGAGCTTTGCTTTGGGAAGGGACATCTCCTCGTTGTCCCTGGGGATGATCCCCTTGTTGTCCTGCCCATCCAAAAAGGTTTCTCTCAGCAGCTGGTGCTGCCTTCTCACAGCACCCCCCTTGGCACGTCCCTCCTGAACATGAATTTGTTCTAATTAGTCAAGTTCATTAAGCAGCCCCCACAGCCACCCTTACAGGTGTAAATATATGAATTTATGAACTCTGGGAGCTTCCAGACAGCAGCGATTTTTCAGCAGAGTCAGCTCCCCACCCCCTGTTTCTACGGCTTGCTTGGGTTTCACTAGTTCAGTGGATGTTTAATTAAATTTACTTAAATTAAGTAAAATCAAATTCAAAGAGTGAGCGTCACGCTGGGTGTTGGGAGCACTTCCCAGCTGACAACCAGTGCCCCCTGCCCAGGGGCTCTGCTCTCACCCTGCTGCCTCCCTCCGTGGGTAGAACAGGAAAAGCCTCAGCACGTGTGTCCTTCCTTGTGTCTTCATCATGTCTGGAAAACTGGGTTGCTCTTTGCTGCTGCAGCCTTTTCTCTTGCTCTGGGAACACAAAAAATGGTGGAGAGTCATGGAAAGTGCGACATCCCGGCAAGGAGACTGTAAAGTTGTTTGCATTAGGGGTTATTATTTCACTCTTACATTTTATTCAGAGCCCAAAACCAGAGTTATGGCCCCTGGCTGATGGCGATGGTGCTAATTAGAACTGGACAAGATATTTTTATCAACAGTTTATCCATTGAAATTTCAAATTGAGGACAACCAAAACAATCTGTCAAATTCTGCAATGATTTTCTATTTTTTTTAAAATTTTTTTAAATTTTTTTTTTTTTAAGCCCAGAGTGCTGCGTTTCAGCATTTTTCAGTATGGAATGTTTCAACATTACATTTCAAAATGAGGCTCCAGTGTTAAATTTAGATACCTTTTGATTAAAAAAGGAAAAAAAAAAAAAGCTTAATCTCCATGAGAAGATTTAATTTGACACCACGACCTCCCCCTGCCAATTTTTTACTCTGTGTTCAGGAAGAAAAAAAGTTTTTAGTGGGTTTGACCTTAATTTTACAACGGATGGAAAATAGAAATTTATTTAGTGAGTGACAAATGCAGTTGTTTCTCGGTGCCACCATCTAAAGTTGCAAAATAAAGGTGTAAATCCAGAGGTTTCTCGTGGATTTTTATAAAATTTTGGCTAAACCAGAGGGGCAGGGAAAGGAGGGGACCATGGCACAGTCCTGGCAGGGACAGGAGTGACCCCCTGCTCCTGCTGCCACCAGGGACGGGAGGGAAGGAGCTGGTTTTGGGGCAGGGGGAGTGGATCCAGTCTGGAGGAGGAGGTGAAGGTGCTGGAGCCTGGATGCAGTGCCCGAAGCTGCAGGGCAGGGAGCAGGGCGATGGTCAGGTGCCCAAAGTGGCTTTGCCAGGGAGGAAAATAGGGAAGAGCAAATGGATCCTCCTCTTTTCCTTGGCCTGAGGAACCTCAGAGCCTGCCTGCAGGAGAGTTCATCCTGCCCCACCAACCAGTTCTGGGAACAGCACATCCCTGTTCTTGCCACCGGGACGTTTCCCAGCGCCCAGCTCACATCTCCCTGTTGGAGTTTGACCCTGTGATCCTCTGGCTCATCCTGGAGAGATGTGAAGAACAAGGCCTGGGTGCCACGGGACAGGTTTTCACTCGGTGTTAACTGGCAAAACTCGCAGGGACAACAGCAAAAACCATCCAGTGAGGAGGCAGAGCAGGGGGATTGCTCACAGGAGTGATGGGCTGATGTGCCAGAGGAGGGAGAGCCGAAGTCGTGTCCTGTGCTGGATGCACAGATTTAGGGATGAACCAGGACTGCACAGCTTGGCTCGATTGCCGTTTCCCAAAGGGCAGGAACATCTCAGTCTGGGTTCTCAGCATGATCCCAAACTGCTCCTGGGCTGTGACCTGGCCCTGGAAAAAGCCCAGCCCCTGCACCTTACTGAGCCAAGGAAGGGCTCATTTTCAAGCCTTGGCAGCTGCTTTTATTAACTCAGTGCCTTTTCAGGTGCCTGAGGAGGGGCTGTCCCCTAGAATCCCCAATAAATTCTTCCCTTGAACAGTGTTTCCCCCTCCCTTCCTCCCCTTTCTCTTCATTTCCCCTACAGACCCATAGAGCTTCACTCCCAGCCTCTGCTCCTCCCAACCTTCCCCACTCCTGAATCCACCTTCCCTTGCAGGAGTCTGCTGACCCAATTTCTATCAATATTTATGGCTTGGGGCTCCTTTTTCTCAGGCCTGGAACTTTGCTTTTACCAACAAAATTTATCTTCATCAGCAATATTGGCATCAGGAGCTTCATCCAGGCATCTCTTGTGATTGTTTTTCCCTTTTTGCTCAGTTGCAGGCTTAAGCAAAACTCAGTTCACTTCTCAGAAAAGCAATGCTGAGATCGATGGCAAAGCTTTATTTTCACTTTTTTTTTTTTAATAACTAAAATATTATTGCAGCCAATTTATGAGCTGAGCATCAGGAGCAGGAATTGCAGCAGCCCCTGTTTTCTTTTCCTCTGGCCACCTGAGCTGTTTCAGAGGTTTGTGTTGGTGTTAAATCAGGGAAGAGATGAAATAAAGTATTGCACCAGCTGTGAGGGACGTGCCCCACACTGAGCTGGGAGGTTGGCTGGAGCATCACAAACATCTGGGAAGAGGGAGGGAGGGATAAAGGCTCCAGGATTTATGGGATCTGGAGAAGGATAGATAAAGGATGCCAGGATTTATATGGTCCAGAGAAAAAGGGATAGGTAAAAGGCTCCAGGATTTATAGGATCCCGAGAGGGATAGATAAAGGGCTGCAGGATTTATATGATCCAGAGAGGGAGGGATATAAAAGGTTCCAGGATTTATAGGATCCAGAGAGGGAGGGATAGAAAAGGTTCCAGGATTTATATGGTCCAGAGAAAAAGGGATATAAAAGGTTCCAGGATTTATAGGATCCAGAGAGGGATAGATAAAGGGCTCCAGGATTTATATGGTCAGAGAGGGAAGGATATAAAACGCTCCAGGATTTACATAATCGATCCAGTGAGGAAGTAGATAAAAGGTTCCAGGATTTATATGATCCAGAGAGGGAGTAAATAAAGGGGTCCAGGGTTTATATGATCCAAAGAGGGTAGGATATAAAAGGCTCCAGGATTTATATGATTGATCCAGGGAGGAAGCAGATAAAGGGTTCCAGGATTTCTATGGTCAGAGGGACAGATAGAAGCCTCCAGGGTTTATATGGTCCAGAGAAGAAGTAGATAAAGGGCTCCAGGATTTTCGTGGTCCAGAGACAGAGGGAGAGATAGAGGGCTCCAGGATTTCTATGGTCCAGAGTACTTCACTGTGGCTCTCCCTGCAGCGTTTGCCTGGAAACCCTGGAGGTCCCTCCAAGAGGGACCGTGTGCTCTGTCACCTGCCCGGAGAGGTGTGACAATAGAGAGAGCACTGAGCATCACCCTCGCCTTTAACATTCCCAACATTCCATAGCCCAGCTGGAAAGCCACTGCCTGAAAATGCCTGACCCGGAGATGGTTTTACTCAGCCTTTTCCTGGCAGATTCCTCTTCCTAGCAACTCCTCCTGGGTCAGACCAACACTGCTGGAACCTCCAGCCTGTCCTACTAACTCAGGAAGTCATTTCACGTGCAAAAAGATGACTTCATTTAACTTTCCTGAGTCCGCAGAACATCCAGCTCCATCAGCTTCCTGAGCCCTTGAGCTGATGGGTGGCTGATTGCATCTCCTGCTGAAGCTCTCCCTCTGCAGTGTCTCCTTTGCTGTGGGTGACTGAGGGCACCACGTTTTCCACATTTCCATCACGTGTTGGACCAGTCCAGTAAAACTCAGCTCAGTCCTGGACGGACTAACCCCCTCCTTGGCTGCAAACTCCTCCAGCTGTGCTGTTCTTCCTCGCCCAGGAGCAGGACACTTACAGTAAGGGTGGCTGTGGCTCAGCTTCACCTCCTCCCCCTCTCTGTGGAATTTCTGCGTTTGCCAGGTTCCTGCTCTCCCCAGGTTCCCCTTTCTGTGCCAACTGCCTGGCGGAGGCACTCGGGAAATGAGCAGTTCCTCTTCAGGGGTTTTGCAACCCTGCTCCTCACTGCTGTTCCTTCCTGCAGACAGGGACAAGGTGCAGCTGCTGTGACAGCACTGGCCACAAGCGTGGCTGACACCCGTCCTTGTCTGGGAGCCTTTATTCACACTGCAGCTCTCACCCACCCATCCTCCCTGGCCCTGGGCTGCAGGGAGTTTCTGTGGCAGGATGTACAAATGGTGGGACAAGTCGGTGCTTCAGAGGGTTAAACGCAGTGAAACAGCCTGAGATGATGGGGACATGTCAGGGAGAGCCACGGCTGAGCAGTGTCTGTGGGGTCCAGCCCAAAGAGAACGGACTGAAATGGAGAACAAGGGCAACAAAGCATCCCCGTGGTGTCCTGATGATGCCTGTGACAAGGCAGTGCCACTGTCACCTCTCACTTGCTTGAGTGCTGCCTGAGCAGGTCTGTGAAGTTCCTGCCCGTGGCAATCTGTGGGCCTGGTCCAGTATCAGTTACTGGACAAATCTGGTGTCTGTTAAACACGCTCAAGTTTCCCCAGTCGGAGATGATTTCCTAGCATGGCTGTGGCTGCCTGGATTTGCCACACATCCAAAATTTAGGATGCTTCTAAATCACTTGATCTAACACTTCCAAGGCAAGGCGATGTCACCATGCTGGGAATGAATCACACCAAAGGCTGGGGACCTCTCCAGTCTCCTCTTCCCATCCCCATGAGGAGGAAAATGAGAGCCACTTGCCAGGCAGCTGCATCAGACAGGAGCAACTCATCCTTTTCTTACTCCAGGGTGTGCTGGGAGGAGGATTCCAGGCTGGGATCCCTCGTTCTGAGGGAGAAGGGGCTGTGGTCAGTCTTGCATCATCCACACCTCTTCCCAGATGTCAGGGCACAAGCCCAGAGCGTGCGCAGCTCCTGGCAAAGCCCAGGGTCTGCCTTCCTCCTTCGGCTGGGATTAAAGGTTAAGGACCAGCTGGGTTGTTTTGTAATCTCGTTACAGTAATGACCCCTTCACAAGATTTATCACTCCCATCGTGCTGTGCTTCCTCCTTCCCTGAGGTCCTGCAGGAACATCTCTGTTGTGTCTGGATGCTCTGTCTGGAACACACCAAATTAGACCTTTATTACTCAGAGCCATTACAGCAGCTGGATCCCCATTAAAGCCTTCCCACCCCAGCTCCAAAGGCAGCCCGTGGCCAGAAGGATTAATGGGAGAGCAGATAAGAACAGGCCACTGGATCTGCATCAGAGGCTCCCAGCTGTCCAAATTCCCCGTGCCAGGAGCACTGCTGTGTCTCCCAGGACTGCTTTTCCTGGGATACCTGAGAGGTGTCTGATCAGTGGCTCACCCCTATGTTCTTCTGCCACCAACTGCTAACTCAAAAGGCCAGAGATCATGCAGTTATTTGGAGTGAAAGGGAAGGAAAATGTGACTTTTTTTTTGGGAAGTGCTGATTCCTTAAATTTCCTGCAAGCTCCTTGATGGTGTTTCCTTCGAGCATGACCTGATGCTTCGTGGTGGGCAGCTCAGGAGCCTGGGCTTTGCTGGCTGCTCAGGGCACGTCTGAGCTTTGGGAATACACCCTTGGGAAAGGAGCAGCTCCTGGGCAGAGCAGAGAGCAGCAGGCACGTGGCCATGGGGCTTGGAAATCCCAAATTCCCGGGATCTATGTGGCAGTGGGTGGTGACCACACTGCTGATGGAAGCACCAGAGGAGAGGGAAAGGGTTTGGAGGATTCAGGGATGAGGTGGGGCTGGACAGCTGGGGCTTGCTGAAAGATCTGCAGGAGTCACCTGGGCATTCCCAGCCTGAGAGAGCTCCTTGATCTCCCCTATTCTTTTCCCATGGTTTATCCACCTTTTGGACCAAAGCACCTCTGTGGTACTTGTGCAGCTGGGGCAGGAGGGGCTGGCTTTGGTTGGGGGTGGGTCACACCCAGCCAACCTTTCCCATCCTGCACAGAAATCTGGGTGGCAAGGGGGTATTCCAGAGAGAGGGGCTGTGGCTCTGGCCCAGCACCACCCTGTCTGTGATCACTGTGCTTTGGAGCACACCAATTTTGCATCCTCTCGGCGCCTTCACATCTCTGCATCACCTTCAGTAACGGGCCCTGACTCCACATGGCAACAGAGGGTGTCACCCTGAAAAACACAATTTCCTCATCACAGAAGGAACAAAACACGTCATTGCTGCCTTACATCATGTGAAGATAATTCTAATAGCACACTAGAAAGCCACCTCATTTCAAATGTATCATTTTCCTTCCAATCTCCCCCTGCTTTTCCTGTTTGAGAAGTTCCAAATATTTGTCTCTGCATATCCTCTTTATCACTCAGTGCTTAGGGCAGGCTTATCTGCTTCCCACCCCGCTTCCCTAGACTAGTCTGTTTTCTTCCATGTGGGCAAGAAACTCAGATTTTCCATGAGTTTTCTCCTGCAGACTCAGCCCTGGGGCTGTAAATCCCAGCTTGGTCTGCGAGGAACATGGAAGTTACACCACGGGATGTGGATGTCCCTGGGGCAAGGCAGCTTTTGGATCGCAACATCGGCAGCTCTGGTGCTGATGCAGCTTCTCTGGGCACCCTTTGAGTCTCTCTCTCCTCCCTGGACCTGTCTCCCCTTCCCTCTGTGGGTTCTGGGAAGGGGAATCTGCTTCCTCTCAGCCCAAAATCACATATCCCTCCTCCCTTCCTGCACTTCTCTGCTGGCGAAGAGCCACTGAGCTCCCTCTGATATGGGGATTCCCAGCACTGCTGATCTCAGGCCCAAATTCCTCCCAGAAGGAGCTGTTTACAAAGGGGACCCGCAGGAAGGATCTGGGAAGGTTTGCATTGGCATCTGTTGGCATTTGTGAGGCATTTAGAGAACAAAATCTGAGTGGAGCTCGGCTTCCTTTTCACTCCAGGACTGAAACAGGAACATCTGTCAGTGCCAAAGGAACAGATACGAGACACGTTTGGTTATTCAGTGCCGCTTTTCATTTAATTATGGAAAAGTCCCTTGAGGAGGGTGAGAAATGAGATTTTTCACTCTCATGCTAAAGCAGAACTGAGCTTGTATCCAGCATAGGGGGGAATATCCACAGGGAATGGGGTCCATGAGCCGGTGGTGCTGTGCCTGCTCCATGCTGGGGTGAGTGTTGGAGCCTTCTGGAGTGAATTTCATTTACTGCACACAGAATTCTCCTCATTAAAGAAAACCCACTGGCTACATGCAGATATCAACAGGAAAAGCAAATTTATTTGAGAGTCTCCAGCAGGATGGAGTCAGCAGTAGAAGGATTTATGGAATCACAGAATCATGGAATGGTTTGGGTCGGAAGGGACCTTACAGATCATCCCATTCCACCCTCTGCCACGGGCAGGGACACCTTCCACCATCCCAGGGGGCTCCAAGCCCCGTCCAGCCTGGCCCTGGACACTGCCAGGGATCCAGGGGCAGCCACAGCTGCTCTGGGCACCCTGTGCCAGGGCCTCCCCACCCTCCCAGGGAGCAATTCCTGCCCAATATCCCATCCATCCCTGCCCTCTCTTTCAGTTTGAACCCAGTCCCCCTTGTCTTATCAGTACAGTTCCTGATGAGTAACAAACATTGAACAAAGAAAACAACATTAAATCAGCACTTAATCCATGGGATTTTCAAAGCTGAATAACATTTTAGGAGAGGATAGAATTATTTCAGTTCTCGCATCTGCCACTGGAAATCCTTCCCACTTTAAAAGCCCAGTGCAGGTCGTTAGTGATGTGGGAAAATTAAGGATGTATATTTTAGTCGCTCGTTTGTTGAAGTCCATCATCACTGTAGGATATTTTAAATCTATGCAATTGAGCTGAACAGCTTTATGAAAATAAAATGTGCCTTTGGCACTGAATTTAAAACGAAATGTGTCCCACAGAGTATCAGATGGGAGACCACAGGTAGAAATGCTCTGCTCACATAACTGATATTGCTTTTTTGGTTATTACATGTGTGAAAACAGCCTGTTTTTGGTGATGTAGTTAAAGAAACCACAAAACCTCTCAGCTTGGGATGGGAAAGCTGCATTTAATGATGTTCTGAGACATCCCTCCCCTGAAGCTGACTCGGGCAGTGCTGCAGGGCTCTGCTGGAACCCCTGGGTCGAGCACTTGGCAGGACCTTGCGCAGTCAGGAATAGATGGAAATCCTGATGAGACCATCAGTGCTGCTGAAGTTTCTTTCAGAGTCTGATACTCTTAAAGAAAAGTCTTTATTACTTCCAAATGAGCTTTATTTGGGTTGTTCTAGAGAAGGACACAAGGAATTTTCCACACTCCTTGGAAACATATTCAAGTTCATCAAGAGTTTCTTTAGCCCATCTCCCTCTCTAAGTTTCAGTAAAGAACTTCGAGTCCCTGCAGGTATAATAAAGACTAAATCCTTTGCTTCAGAGCTGATAGGGGTTTCATTATCCACAGCTTTATATAATTTCAGCTGGAAGTGATTCAGGCTGTTGCCTCATGAATAATTGCAGCAATGCCAGAGCCAGGCCAAGCCAAGGGAAAATGCTCTTTTTGTTCAGTTGATGCTGGGGATGAGCAGACACAAACTTACTTGGAGAAATTCTTACTTGTACAAGGCAGCTTTGAAATTTTGTCTTGGAAATTCGAAGTGCCACCAGAAAGAGTTTTCTTCGTGGTAGATCCTGATTTAGGTTATGGATGTGAGCAGAACTTTGGGTCCCTGAGCTGAACCCCTGTTTCTGTCTTGGTGCCTTTGATTCTTTTTCATGGGTGGATCACTGATGGATCTTCACTGAGAACAGCACTCAAATTTATTTCTCACCTTTAATTCATGGTCGCAGCTGCTCTGGACATGATTTCAGCTGGCCAGTTGTTGTCACCTGCCCCTGAAGGAAAAGCCCCACGTGTTTTGTTCCAGTGCCATTGACCTGGAGACTTGTAAGGGAATTAAAGTGGGTCCAAGGTGTTGGGAAAATCCAGCTCGTGTAAGGCTGAGGGACAAATCAGTGAACAAAGATATGTCCATCTGCCCAACCACCCTGATTTCTTTATCAGAACATAAAACTGGGTCCAGACTTGGTCTAGATCTCAGTTCCTGGTTTGATTCTGCACAGAAAAATGTGGGGTTTTTGGCAATCTCTTGTTTAAGGTCAGTTTGCTTCATGTGCTGCTGAAACCCTATTTCATCACTCTTCCCTTTTGTCGGATTGTGTTTCCCTCTTTTTCTGCACCTTGCTAGGATGCAAGTAAAACCCCAATTCTGCATCAGAAGAAAAGAAAATAGGTGGTGAATTTATGCCCTTTTCACTGGAAATGTGGTATTTTTTAAACAATTTTGGACCTGACCTGCTCTGCACCTGAGAAGCTCCAAGTGCAGCTCCTGGGCAAGCACCAGGGCAGTGCTGCTGCTTCAGGGGTCTTTTGCCACTTCCCTCCTTGCAAGTTCATATCCAAAATGGATAAAGGGGCCAGAAAATTGTTTTATTTAATAGGGGAGTTCTCAGAAAGGAGATTTTGTGCTAAAAAAGGAATGTGAGTTCAACCGGTGATCTGATTTTATTGTGGTGTTTTTTTTTTTTTCCCTGGTTTTGTTTTTGGTATTCTTACTCTTAAATGCTGAAGAATATTGCTAAACTCCAGAGAATGGGAGAACAAATCAAATTTCCTATTACAGCAAAAGGGATCAAATCAATTTGTTCCGCTGTGCCCTGATCAGCTGTGCTGCTTGGGGTGGGGTGAGGTTTGCACTCAGCCAGTGCCAGCTGTTTTCTTCCTCTTCAGGACATTTCATTTGGCCCAGACTGGAAAAGTGAAAGTGCTGCGAGCTGAAAATCGAAAGTCTGCTCACCTGGGAGGTGATGAGTACAGGCTTGACGAGAGCTCCTGGGAAGATGACTCAAGCTGTGTTGAGTTCCTTGCTCTGGAGGAGATGGGAGAGGTGCCAACAGCTCTAAAATCAGTTGTGCTATTCCTAAGGAATGATTAATCCCTATGTGGGATGCTGTTTGCACAGGAAGGGAGGGGCTGTGGAGCTCTGTGGCTGCAGATGTTGTGCCCTTGGATGGGGAAATGTTTCATTTCAAGGTTTCTGTGTGTAACTGCTCTGGAATTGTTTGCACTGTTGAGGAAATAGGAGGGCCCCCGGGCCAAGACGTGCCTGGGGCTCCCCAGTCCGCAGGATTTAGAGAGGGGCCGTGGAAATAATTCAGGAAGGATGATGAACTCCCTGTTTGTGAAGTCACAGAGGTTGGTTCTCACAGGGGAATAGAGTCATGGAATTGCTGAGGTTGGAAAAGACCTCCAAGGATCATCGAGTCCAGCCTGTGCCCAGTCCCCACCTTGTCCCCAGCCCAGAGCACTCAGTGCCACCTCCAGGCCTTCCTTGGGCACCTCCAGGGATGGGGACTCCAAACCTCCCTGGGCAGCCCCTGCCAAGGCCTGACCACCCTTTCCATGGGGAAATTCCTGCTGGTGTCCACCCTGAGCCTCCCCTGGCCCAGCCTGAGGCCGTTCCCTCTCATCCTGTAAACTCAGCACCTGGCAGTGCAAGCTGGGCATTTTGGAGTTGGGTGAGACCTTTGAATCAAAAGGATTCCAGCTGCTTTTTCCTGCCATTTGAATTGGAAATGGAATCAGATTTCTTAATCATCACAGCACCGCGTCACCCGCTCCCACGCGGCTCTAACAGAAACACTTGAGGGAAACCCAGGCTGGAGCTGGCTGGGGAGCGCTGGGCATCATCCACCCGAGGTAAGAACAACCTCTGCTGCTCACTTGGTAACATCTGTGAGCCATGAAAGGCCATTTGCTATCCAGGAAGGCTTTTCTCCTTGTGTCACAGGCAATCACAGCTCTTCGGGGTTGCTTTCTCACAAACCGAACTCCCCAGGCAGAAGATCCAACTCAATCCTTGAGTCAGGTTGCACTGAGCAAGTTTCAGTTCCTTGCAAACCTCGCTCTGTGCCTTTTTGCTCTCAGCAGACACGGAATGACGTTGGGGCTGTCACATCCCTGCCACATCCCCGGGACACTGGGAGGTTCTGGCTCTGGCGTCCTGCAGCAGCCCCGCTCAAAGGCACAGGCACGGTGATGTTATTTCATGACTCAGCTTTGTTCTGGGAAGATTTTTCACTGGAATTTGGCACCCAGAAGAGGCAGCAGGGAGGGAACCCTCTCTTTGTTCCCTTTAAACCACAGCCAGCATCCTCCTGCTTTCCTTCTATGCGCTGTCAATTCCCAGGCAGGTTTGCATCACTCGTTTAACGCAGTTACAAACTCTTCTGGAAGGGCTGTTGGAGACCTGCTTTGGCTTCTCCGAGCAAAGAAAACATTTGTGTTTGTTTCCTGCCTTCCCGAGGGACAGTCAGTGCTTTTGTGTGTTCTCATTTCCTTGTGTGGTTTCCTTATTCCCTCTCTCCACGCTCTAGGCCAAAGTTACTCAGATTTTGTAACATTCCTGAAGCTGCTCAAAATTTCTCATCCTCCCTTGTGTCTGTCGAGTTTTCTTGGGAGCCTTTTGCTCTGCTGTTTCTTCATTGCATCAGCTTCAGGAAGTTCATCCTTGCTGCTGGGGGTGGGGGTCCAGGACCAGCTGCAGAAAGGCAGAAAAAAAGGGATATTTTAAAAAGTGAAGAACTGGAAAGTGGCACTGGAAACTGAACCTGCAAACCACGAGCTATCGCTGCCAACCCAGCTTTGGCATGGATGAGTTCCATGAATCGGTTGTTTCTCACCTCTTTGACTTCTCAGGCTGTGAACAAGTCACTGGCAATTAGGGAAGGAGCTCAGCAGGCCCTGAAAATGTGGCTGAGGGTGAGCAAGGGTTGGGTGTTGATTTTCTTAAAACCAGATGTCTCCAGAGGTGCCACAGATTCGATGTGCAGCACCAGCAGAATCTGGAATTGAGGATTTGTTTTCCAAGGTCTTAAGGGTAGTCACAGAATGGGATTTTTGGAGTTGGAAGGGACCTTAATGATCACCCAGTGCCACCCCCTACCATGGGCAGGGACACCTTCCACTGTCCCAGGCTGCTCCAAGCCCTGTCCAGCCTGGCCTGGGACACTTCCAGGGATCCAGGGGCAGCCACAGCTTCTCTGGGTACCCTGTGCCAGGGACACCACCCTCCCAGCCAGGAATTCCTTCCCAATATAGAACTTAAATTCCTCCTCTTTCCGTCTGAACCCATTCCCCCTCGTCCTGTCACTCCAGTTCCTGAAGAAGAATCCCTCTCTGGTTTCCTCGTAGCCCCTCCAGACACCGGCAGGTGCTGTGAGGTCTCCATGCAACCTTCTCCAGGCTGAACAGCCCCCACATCGTCCCTCTGCTCTGAATTCCTCTGGCTCTGCCTCCTGAGAAATTTGCCTGGCGAATGTCCTGGCACCTTTCCTCTGAGTGTCCCTGGGGACCGTGCTGGTGCTGCCCACGGCTCAGACCCCGGCTCTGGTGTCACTGGAGCTCTGTGTCCCTGCCTGAAGGTGCCAGAGCCAAGCTGGGCGTGTGCCCAGGGCTGTTCCCAGCTCCCTGTGCCAGAGCTCCATCCTGCCCAGGGAGGGGACAGCAGGGCAGGGGACACTTGTCCTTGGCACGTCCTGAGTGCCTCAATCTTTGCTTTCACGGACAGAGGAGAAAAAGATAAAATAATAATAATAATAAAGCTCCATGTCTCCCCTCTGCTTAACATCATGAGCCAGATTTGTAACCTCAGGAGGTTTTGTTCAGTGAAACTCCTCTGCTGAAGCCCCTGTCTGAGGTGACTCTGTCTCCTGGCCCTGCTGGGCTGGCACACCCCACTTCTGCCTTTCAGCATGCCCTGAAATTTGGCTCCTGCTGCTGCAGGACTTCCCTGGTGTGTCCTGGTGGGCTGTGACACCGAGGGCTCTGCCAGACTCCAGTGTCCCCCCGATGGAAACCATCTGAGGGATGTGCTCCTATCTCCAGGCACCATAAATACACACCCCCTGCTCCATCTCATCAATGAGATAAGAGAAGAGTAAATAGCAGAAAACCCCCAAATTTCCCAGCTTTTCCCTAAGGTTCCGTTACCTCCAGCAATCTTTCCACAGAAACATCTCATTGAACAAAAAAAACCCCTCAGCCAGGAGTACTGGAATGAGCATCGTGTCCTCTGCAAGCCAAAGGCAATTAGGGTTGGAAAATGCAACACGAGACAAGGGAATTATTTATGGTCCTGTCGAGGCTTCAGTCCAGGGAGCAGCTCTGGCTTACAGGCTTCCAAAGAACCCCCAAAAAAGGAGAAAATAAATTTGGTGGTGACACTGGGTGGTCCCTGCAGGTTGGGAAGCTGCTGGAGATGTTTTCTGGTAAAGGTCAAAGTAAACATTAATTTTGCTGTTGAAAAAGTGGGAGGGAAAACTCCCGTCTTTACAGCCAGTGTCAATAATTTGCTGTGCTTGGAATCAATCCAGTTGTCAGTTTTTGCAAGTCTTGGCTTGGTTTGCCTCGTTTTTTTTAACCAAAATTTCACCCTGTGGTCCACTTACAGCTGCGAGTTGTGATGTTGCTTTATGCAAATCAAGCAGAAAGACAAAACAAGGAATTTTGTGCATGACTTTCCCTTCTGCCCATTCACCTTTCCAAAGCTTTTTCTACCTTTTTTTTTTTTTTCCTTTTTGATGACCCAAAAGATATTCTAGGGGAAACCACCTTGTAAAATTTGGAGGGTTTTCTGAGTTTTTCATTTATTTCTTTGCTTGCTGCTACATTTCCCAATTGTCTCTCGTTCTCTCATTTCATATTTCATGTGTTTGAGGCTCTCAGCTGCGAATTTTCTCCTCTGACAAATCGTCTGAGTCATTTTCTGGCTTCTTGTCAGTGGCAAAAGTATGTGCAAAGCTCACAAATATTTCCTGCACGATGCAATGCCTTTGCCTTCGAGGGTTGTAGTGCTCATTCCTTGTCCTTTCACTGTGGTACCAAACTAAAAACACATTTTGAGGGGATCAAAATAATCATAATTATGGGTTTTCTTGCTCTGTGGCATGTAAGGTGCTTCTGTGTAGAGGTTTGAAAATGTTTATTAAAATAAAGCCATTAATTAGGGCTCAGGATCTGCTGTTGAACTGGAGGTTGGATAAAACCTTTTCACTTAAAACAAGAATTCTAGGAGTGATAGAATGAATTGGGTATTTTTAATGGGAATTGGGTATTTTTAATAGGAATTGTGTATTTTCAATGGGAGCTTTATGTTTTAGAGGAAAATCTCATTTGGAGACAGGGAAATATTAGCAGGAGAGGCATTTTTAGGCATTGGAGAAGAAATAAATTTCTTTAGAAATTACAAAAGTTTTTCTTTCACCTTTTTTCCAAGAAAAAAAAAAATCTTGTGTGTCTTTATTTAGTGAGTTTCTGTATTTCTGGTTTTCATCTCACTTTAAAGTAAAGAAAACCCAGTCGAAATGTCAGAAATTGCCCTGGGGTCCAAGTTCTGTTTTCAGCTGTGCTAGACCAGGACTTTAAAGCCACAGATCTCTTCATATTCCCATTACCAAACTTGATAGGGAAAAGCCTTAAACTTTGTGAGAAATCAACCTTTCATTCCCTCCCTGCCTAAAGAGCTTTGTGTGTTCCAAGGTTAAAGGTTCCAAAGGATTTTTACCTGAGGAGTAAATACGGAAAGATTGGGTTAATTTGATTTTTTTTTTCCCTCCTGTATTTTTCAGAGCTGGGTTTGGAAGAGGACCAGCCAACTCTGGGGAGCTCCAGGTGGAGACTGCACAGGACTTGCGGAGGTGGGGAAGGATGTGGGATTCCTGAACTCAGCACGGTGAGATTTTCACTCTCTGTTCATGAACCGCACATTTCGCCGAGCCTCAACATCTGAAACGTCAGGTTTGGACTAAAACCACCACAGAACCAGCCCTGAGCATGACAGGGATATTCAGAGGTGACTTCCTGGGAGAAGAAGCTGTTCTGGAACTCTGGCTACAGAATTCACCAGGATCCAGCTGTTCCTGCCCCCAGGGATGGGGAATCCAGGATCCGGCCACAGCTGCCTGGGTGGCTCCAGCCACAAAGGGATCCCAAAATCTGCCCCCACACAGGTTTCCAGAGGCTTTAGCTGATAGGAAACCTCAGGATCTGGGCTTTTCACCAGCTCAGTGACCCGAGGAGCGCCACACGTGGCTGCTGCCTTGGGAAAGTCCGATGCAATTGTTCACCACGTTTGGAGGTGGGTGAAGTTGCCCATCTCAAAGAACCCAAAGAAAATCTCCAACAAACCCCAAAACAAACATGAAAATCACAGTTTGCTCAGGGACGCTGGTCTGGAAGGAGAAGCCTGAACTCAGATTCAACTTTTGGTTTTGCTTTGTGTTTGTTTTGTGCAGCAGAAGCAGCTTCAATCTCCAGCTCCCAGGTCCTTCCCACTGGGTTCCCCAGTCCTTCTTTTCCACCCATTTCCGTGTTTCTGTGCTGGGCTCCACCTGTCTCTCCTCCTCCTTTGCTTGTCTTCATTCCAAATTTCACCAACGATGCCTTAATTTTGCTTTAGGGAAGGGGCGGTGTTCCAAAGGACACACTGGGGTCCTGGGGGAGAGGTCCTGGTGACATCTGGAGTGTTCAGTCTTTGGAATAACTGCAGGGAATCCGTCTGTCTGTCTATCTGGACAGACACAGCCCTAGAGTTTTCATGTCCTTGGGTTTTTGGAGTGTCCTCCACACGATTTGTTTATTTAGCGGCTGAGTTAAAACTCAGCTGTCCTAGGGATGAATGCCTGGAGATGTTTTATCCTTTAAAAAAACACATTTGGGGACAAAACTGAGAGGAAGGAGCTGCTCAAGGAGAGATCTTGTATAACAGGAGAAGGCTCCAAGGAGATCTTTTTGTGGCTTTAAAGGGGATTTGTAACAGAGGGGGACAGACTTTTGAGCAGGGGCAGCTTGGAGAGGACAAGGGGTGATGTTTGTTTTGTTGTTTTAGCTTTTATAATAAAATAGGAGCAACTTAGATCAGCTCTAAGGAGTTTTTTACAATGAGGGTGGGGAGGCCCTGGCACGGGGTGCCCAGAGAAGCTGCGGCTGCTCCTGGATCCCTGGAAGTGCCCAAGGATGGTGGAAGGGGTCCCTGCCCATGGCAGGGGGTGGAATGAGGATGCCTTAAATGATCCCTTCCAACCCAAACCATTCCACGTTCTTCAGCCCTCTGTGAGTGAACTCCTGGAGAGTTTGGACTGAAACCAGAAGGAAAACAGGAATCCTCCCCACATCCTCAGCTCCGTGCCCTGCTGAGCCAGTCCAGCACCTGGCAGCTTTTGCACATCATTTTTACCCTGGAGGCTCAGCAATGCTCTCCTTAGAGCAATATTCACTGGCTGGACCTTCTCTGTTGGTCTATTTTGCATCTCCCCCAGCATCAGGGCAGATGTTGAAGTGCAGGGTTTTTTTGGGATGGCCCAGGGCCACCAGCCGTGCTGTCACACCCCCCCAGCCGTGCTGTCACACCTCCCCCCAGCCCTCTGGCAGTCATCCAGGCTTTACTCCCTGCACTCCACATCTGGCCTGATGCAAATCTTGCCCAAAATAGAGCTTCAGCCCAACATCCCAAACTCCCAAGAGGACAACCACCTTAACGTAGTGCTGAATATGTGCAGGATTTATGGCTTTGCCAGATAATGTTCAGGGAGTTTCTGTTTTAAGGGAGGTTGTGCCAATAAAAGAAGATCAACCAAAAAGTGCTTCGGACACTTAATCCTGAAGCTTCCGATAAAAAAAAATAAATCACTTGGAAAATTCAGAGCACAGTCTGTGTAAAACTCCCAGGAGACAGGGGGTGAGTCTGTCCCGCCACAAGCTCAGCCCTGATGTCAGGCGCTCTGCTGTGATTTTCCCTCTCCTCTCCTTGATGGTGCTCGGAGAAGGGAAATTCTCCTCCTGGCCGTGGTGAATCAGCAGCAGAGTGGCTGCAGGGGCTGCTCTCCTGGGGGAGTTTATTACAGAATCATGGAATGGTTTGGGTGGGAAGGGACCTCAAAATGACCTCATTCCCAACCCCTCTTTATGAGCAAGAACAGCCAAACATGGATCTTCCAGCTCAGTTTGGCAAACTGCGGCATGTGGGGTGCTAAGTCGGCTCCTCTCCTTGAGTGCACGCAAACCTTCCCTTGCCTCCGAAGCCTCACAGGCGTTTGACCTTTTGCCGCATGACAGGATTTCTTGTCCCATCATCTTCACCTAATTAATGGCTCCAAGGGTGTAACCCAGGCACGCCTTGAGCTCATCCCCAGTCGAGTCCAGCCAGGAACAAACACTCCTTGTGTCTAATCAAAGGACGTGGACAAACAGCAGCAACACCTGGGGCTTGCATTCCCCAGGTGAGGGGGAAAATGGGACGTCACGAAGTGTCCCACTAAACCCACGGGGACACCAGTGGATTGCGTGAGGTCTGCCAGGGGATTTGGGTTTCTCTGCACCACGTGTGGGCTCTGGCAGCCCTGTGGGAGAGGGTGGGTGGCCTGAAGGAACTCGGCATACTCACGGGAATGACATTTAGGGGACTTCACACGGCTTTCTCGAACTGCCCCTGGTGTTTATGCACTGGCACCCATCTCTCCTGCTTGTTACAACAGGTTCGAGGTGGTTCCCACCAGTGGCTTTCTCCTCGGAGGCCGTGCCACGGCACAGCAACGTGGCCTGGTGTCTCCTGGCTCTGCGCTGCTCCCAGGCCACCCCCGTGGCCAGCCATGGATATCCAGGAGAGGATGTGGATTCCTAAAAGCAAATCCAAGCCACTTTGCTAGACAATAAACGCTTCCTAAAACTCCCTCCCATCACCAGCACAGTCAACCCTGGGACAGATATTTATTACTAAGAAACTGCAAGTGGGATTTATGGACTGAGTAACCACCAACCACCGATTCCAGTGGCTTTGCAG
This sequence comes from Cnemophilus loriae, assembly GCA_013397755.1. Taxonomy (NCBI): domain Eukaryota; kingdom Metazoa; phylum Chordata; class Aves; order Passeriformes; family Corvidae; genus Cnemophilus; species Cnemophilus loriae. The sequence goes on along the minus strand of VZTF01001853.1, from coordinate 285,489 downwards.
CAACCTCTGGGGAAATGCTGGGGAAGCCCTGACCTCGGGAAGGCTCGCCCTCCCTGCAGGCTTTGGGAGCTGCCTGGCTCCACAGGTCCCTCCACCTGCAGGATCCCAAGTGCTGCTGCTCCCTGGCATCTTCCTGATGGCATCTTGCTGATGGGTCTCTGCAGTGAGACCATAAATTAGAGACTCTCACCTTGCATGGATGATAATAAGTCCAGGAACAAAGACAGATAACAATAATCAAGGGCTAGATCAATAACTTTAATCCTAGAGCACAGACAGCCCCTGTTAATTCAAAGTAAAACCTTCCAGACTGAGAATTTAGTGGTTAGCAACAAATCGGTTTTGAAAACTCGTTTGTTTTCTTTTTTCCCACCCTCTCTCTAATTCAGGAGATGCAGCAGGGGGTGGATTTCTTCCTCCAAGGGGGAACATTGCCAACCTTGTCTCAAGTTTCTCTCTGGAGACAGCCAACAGAGCGGGCAGGAGTGTGGAGGCAGGACAGCTTTCCTGAGCACAGAGCATTGCCCCAGCAGAGCCTTTTCCGGGGACAACAGACCGTTCCAGGATATTTAGCCTAAGGACTGTGGATGTTCCAGAGCCAGCCGGGCCCAGCCCCATCCCGGTGCCTGGGACCTGGGCTGGAGACTTCCCTGTCCCAGGGAAATATTCCATGTGCCACTGGCTGGCTGTGAGGGAACCCAAGGGACAGCCCAGGCTCTGTGCTGACCCCAGAGGAGACTGGGGTTGCTTTTCCTGGGCTCCTTCACCTCCTGCTCCTGGGTCCTGCTCAAGGGATGCTGTTGGTGGCCAGAGGAGGTGGACGGGCAGCCGGGGCAGGGTGACAGCAGTGTCCACCTGACTCAGGCTGTGGAGGAGGGGGAATTCCACAGAGGCTCTGGGAGCCCGGAGGCTCTCACTGTGCCCTGAACAACAACCCACGGCAGGGGATGGGCGACAGGTCAGGGGACAAGTGGTGGGACCTTGGAAGACCTCTCTGGTTCCGTTTTCTTTCCCCACCACAAATTTCCTGTGTGACTCCAGCGAGTCATTTAATGTCTCCAAGGTTCCCCATTTGCAAGAGCGGACTTTCCCAATCTCCCAGGAATGTTCCAGGGATAAATACACCAACGAGCCTTGAACACTGTTTTGATGTAGCCTGGCTGAGGCCGGTTCAATCGGGACCTCCCCCACGTAAACACACAGGAAAGGTCCTGATTTTCTGGGAACACATCAGTTATTTTTAAGGAAACCAGGAGTATTTTGTGCTGCTGCATCAAAGCACACAGGGATGTTTGGAAGCTGCTCTCGATAACTAATTCCATTTGTCATGGATAAGACACTGGAGTTTGGCCGTAGCAGAGGCTGCTGCTTTGGGTCCTTCAATAGCTGAAGGGAAGGCTGGAAAGGCAGGGCAAACGAGGAGTAAATTCCAAAATGTCCTTCAGTGTAAGCAGTAAATGTTCCTGGTGAGAGCACAGAGGTCAGGGAGAGCCTCTTGCCATCCGTGGATGGGGTCAGGGCATCGCTCCCAAGGAGGCTGCAGAGGTCTCCTGGCAGCTCCTTCTTCACCTCAGCCAAAGCAGAGCCAGCGTGGAGGCAGAAAAGCAATGAAGGGAACGGGAGGCTGACTAACGGGGCTTGGAATGAGCTCATGCAGCGGGACAGGGCGATCCTGGATCCTCAGGAGATCGTGGAAAGGCCAAGGCTGTGTCTGAGCGTTTCAGGGCGGTTTTGGCATCCGGTGTATTTTCCTGAAGAGGAGGGTGCTGAGCTGAGCTGGGGAGATCCTGCCAGGGCAGGGACACAGCCCAGGGGGCTGACAGGGGGTGACACCTGCTCTGGTCAAGAAGGTGTTAATGAGAGCTAATTGACCCCATTAATGAGAGCTAGTTGACTCCATTAGCCTTGCTCTGCTCCTGCAGGTGCAATGGAGAGGAATAAGAAGGGGAGAGGGGGTTGGGGGTGGGGTGCTACAGCTCAGGAGGTGTTTTGGGGTGGAGAGGCAGAACACCTCTGCTCTGGAGCCAGACTGGGAGAGTTGGGAGTGCTCATCTGGACGAGAGAAGGCTCCAGGCAGACCTCAGAGCCCCTTCCAGGGCCTAAAGGGGCTCCAGGAGAGCTGGAGAGGGACTGGGGACAAGGGCTGGAGGGACAGGACACAGGGAATGGCTTCCCACTGCCAGAGGGCAGGGATGGATGGGATACTGGGAAGGAATTGTTCCCTGGGAGGGTGGGGAGGCCCGGGCACAGGGTGCCCCGAGAAGCTGTGGCTGCCCCTGGATCCCTGGCAGTGCCCAAGGCCAGGGTAGATGAGGCTTGGAGCAGCCTGGGACAGTGGGGGGGGTCCCTGCCCATGGCAAGGGGTGGAACGGGATGGGCTTTAAGGTCCCATCCAACCTGAACCAATGTGTGTTAATGTCCTGTTTGGGGTGGTTGTGAGGGAAGCTCAGGGACTCTGACTCCTTATGGTCATCTATTTTTAATTTTTTTTTTTAACTGTTTAGTCAATTCTGGCTCCCTCGAGTACCCAGATCAAACCCACTCAAGCCACACAACAGTTCAGGCTCATGACTGATATTTCTTGTCTCCTGTGCCTCTGACTGGAGTGAGGGCTTTGCTGCTGCAGCCAAAGACTTTCCCTGCTCCCTTTCCAGTTAAATGTCACTGGGGTGAGGAGCCGTGGCTCTGTGCTTTGAGCCAGCTGCTGGCATTCCTGCAGTTTCTCGTAAATCCCTGCTGTGGGAAGCTGTGCTGGGGCTGGCAGCAGCCTCCTGCCACGTTCCTCCCTAATCCTTGGAGCTGGCTCTCCGAGAACTGGGTGGGCTCCCAGCTCTCCCTGGCTCTGTGAACAGGGAAAAAGGGAAAGCAAGTAAGGAATATTTATTTTTGCTGCAGAGCCAGCTGGGGAAGGCACCAGAGGGGAGAGCAGTGCCAGGGTAGCAATGTCCTGGCTGCTCTCTCTCGTCTCTCTGTCTCACAGAGCACAGATTAATGACATAACCATGGGGGGATGGCAGGGGCAGAGGAAATATCTTGTTCAGTGTCATTTATCAGAGCCTGCAACTGGCTGGTGCTGTCCCTCGCTCATCCCTAACTCTGAGGGTGTTCCAGCATCCCCCTTGGGCCCGGGGCTGCTCACTGAGGGACGGCCTCAGGCAGTGCAGGGAGCCAATCTGTGGGTTCTTGGCACCCCTGCTGATTCCTGTGGCTCCAGGACGGCTCTGGTAGCCAAAAAGACAAACAGGCTGGCCCCTGTGTGTGCATGGCAGGGACAGAGAGTTCCTTGTGGCTCTGCCGAGGTTTCTTTCATGTGGCACAGGCTGCTGAGTGATGAACAACTGGGAACGTGAGTGCTGACACACAACGGTCAGGTTCCAGAGCTCCAGCCAAGAGGGAGAACCTGTCCCAGACTGATCCCAATCCTCCTGTGCTCCAGGTGAGGGCTGCAGCCCCAGGGCTCTTCCCATCTTCAGGTAGAAACAGGTGAGAGTGTTCTCACGTGGTGGGCAAAGGATTTAGGGGATCTGTCACAGGAAGCTGCAGGAACGAACAATGCCAGCTTGTTTAGAAAGCGATGAGGCTGTTAACTGTGAGTTCAGTACCAGGGGAACAGCTATGGATGCACCCTCTGGAATCACTGCTGTGGCAGATGTGAGCGTGGAGGCAACAGGACAGCAGGGAAAGGAAGCAAACAGTCCTCAGACCTTGCTGTTCTCCCTAAACAGCATCTCCTGCCACTGTCGTTCAAGTCCTGGCCTCGATGTTCCCCTGGCCTGATATTTCAGGGTGTTCCCGATGTCTTTAAGGGTCTCCACTCTTTGATTTACCAGGAGAATGCTCAGGCTGGCAGCATGGCTTGTGTCAGTCCCAACGGGCTGCCTGGGAAGCTCGGGATGGGTCAGCACTGCCTGGCAAAGGGCACCCAGTGCCCCCTTGGGTGCACCCAGGGACCCTCGTGCCAGAGCAACCAGCTCCTGTCTCAGGGATGTCGAAACAAACCTTGTTTCTGAGCAGAAAAACATGTCCCAGGGAAGATTTTTCCCATGAAATCTGCTACCTCCTCACAGCAGCCTCTGATGTGGCCCAAGTGGTGTCTTTGGACGTGAATCCTGAGCTGAGTGTGCTCCCCACTGCCAGGACTGCACTTGTAGTAGATTAAAATATTCTTGGTGGGGTTTTTTGGCTCTGAGTGGCAGCAAGTTGCTTGCTCACAAACTGGAGAAAGCCACTGGAGGTGGAATATTCCCAGATGCTGGGTAGTGATGGCTGAGGCTGGTAAAGGCTCTCAGAGCCCCTCAGAGAGGACTGGGTGTGTTCAGCTGGAGCTGAAGTTCTTTGTCTTCTGCTGATTTCCAAGCTGTGTAAAAATTAACCTTAATGAATGAGCCTTGATTAGTTTCCACCAGCTCTGACATCAGACAGGCCCTGATGTAAAATGAAGGTGAAATTAGATTTTTTTCGTCTACTGCAAAGGGAAAGGAAAGGTGTCCTGGGTGCGAGCAGAGGGACCTTGGGAACCTGGGGGTGCAGTTCCTTCTGCTGGGGTAGCAGAGGCACAGCTGAGCAGAGATTATCTTGAGGGCCCTCAGTCCCAACACAGGAATGATTGGTCTTATCTTACCAGAGATGAGCAGAAACCCGTTAATTATGAAATCAAGACACTGAGCTTCAGCATTTGGAGCTTTGCTTGTACCTGCTTAAAGGGGAGGAGGTGAAGTGGCAGAGCTCAGAACTGCCTGGGGTGGCACAGGAACCTTCCTGGTGTCTCCTTCCTTTGGCTCTGGGTGAGCAGGGATCTGCCTTGGGTTATGGAAACGGAGGGAGTGCAGGGGGGAGCAGTCCCTGGGTTATGGAAACGGAGGCAAAGGGAGGTGGGAGCAGTCCCTGGGTTATGGAAATGGAGGAAAGGGGAGGTGGGAGCAGTCCCTGGGCTATGGAAACGGAGGCAAAGGGAGGTGGGAGCAGTCCCTGGGTTATGGAAACGGAGGCAAAGGGAGGTGGGAGCAGTCCCTGGGTTATGGAAATGGAGGGAGTGCAGGGGGAGCAGTCCCTGGGTTATGGAAACAGAGGAAAAGGGAGGTGGGAGCAGTCCCTGGGTTATGGAAATGGAGGGAGTGCAGGGGGAGCAGTCCCTGGGTTATGGAAACGGAGGCAAAGGGAGGTGGGAGCAGTCCCTGGTGGCACTGCTGCCGTGGCCGTGCTCACTCTGTGTGCCTTCCTCTGGGATTTTCCAGGATGAGCAGGTCAGGGGTTGGTGTGGCAGGACAGTTTTTGCCTCATGCCTCAGGAGATCCACCCAGCGATACTGTCAGACCTCTCTGGGAAGGAAGGATGTGGAAATTCCCTGTTGCAAGTGTCAGAGAAACTCTTCTTCACCCAACAGTTTTCCTAAAAATAGCGGGGCTTTGCTCAGCTACATCTTGGGAATCTGCCACAAGAATAAAGTCAGACTTCTGTGAATAACTGTGGTGTCATTGCTGCAATTACAGCCCAAAAGCTTGACCCTGTGGAACCCCAGTGAGGCAGGAAAATCCTCCCAGAGTGAGCTGTGCTTGCCAAAAGAATGGTTTGTGGTTGCACACATGGCTTTGGATGGGCACATAAATGTCTCCTGGAAATTGGGATTGTGATTTAGAAGCTGGAGTAAGGAATAGCAGATCTGCTCCACAGAACCTGCCTAATGAATAAATATCGAACTCTGGTTTATGGCCATAGAGGTTCAATAATCATGGAATTATTGAGGTTGGAAAAGACCTCCAAGGCCATGGAGTCCAACCTGTGCCCGATGCCCACCTTGTCCCCAGCCCAGAGCACTGAGTGCCACATCCTTGGCACTTCCTTGGACACCTCCAGGGATTGTGACTTCATTACTGCCCTGAGCAGCCCCTGCCAAGGCCTGGCCACCCTTTCCATGGGGAAATTCCTGCTGATGTCCACCCTGAGCCTCCCCTGGCCCAGCCTGAGGCCGTTCCCTCTCCTCCTGTCCCTGTCCCTGGGAGCAGAGCCCGACCCCCCCCGGCTGCCCCCTCCTGTCAGGGAGTTGTGCAGAGCCACAAGGTCCCCCCTGAGCCTCCTTTTCTCCAGGCTGAGCCCCTTTCCCAGCTCCCTCAGCCCCTCCTGGTTCTCCAGCCCCTTCCCAGCTCTGTTCCCTTGCCTGGACACGCTCCAGCCCCTCAGGGTCCCCCTTGCCAGGAGGGGCCAGAACTGGACACAGCTCCCAAGGTGCCCCAGCAGTGCCCAGGAAGGGGGGCAATGACTCTCCTGGTCCTGCTGGCCACTCTGCTCTCGATAGAGGCCAGGATTGGCCAACAGTGTGACACAGTGATGGCTCCAGTGCTTTTAACTTATGGGAGAATTGTCTGCAGCCAATGGGTGAAGAAAAGATCCTTTTCCATCCTCCTTATCTCATCTCCTCTATTCAAGAATTGTGAAGAGAAAAATTCTGGAGGTAAACCAGGGAGATGTCACCATGTGTGAGGCAGTGAGAGTTTAGGGACTGTGTGGTTCCAGCTTTGCACACAGCTACTGGCATTTTGCCCATGCTGTCACACCTTTCCTACTTTCTCACCAGATAATCTGGCAGCAGAGAGGAACAGCCCCACTCCTAGAACAAAAAGCTGTTTCATATCTCCTTGGTTTAGGTTAGAGATTCCCCTGATTTCCATACTGACGCCCCACTTCCTTTTCTTCAGCCGGGGAAGTCATCTTGCTGAAGGCCACGAGCAGCGCCCCTTGGGACGGGGAAGGATTTCCCTGCTGGGAGCAGGGAGCTGCAGTGAGCACAGTTTGTGTGATTTCCCCCGCGGCCGTGCCCTGGCAGAGGTGTGCCAGGTGACGGATCTGTTCCCCTGCAGGCAGGAACGTGCCTCCACCTCCCGTCTGCAGGGATGAACCCAACCCTGGGGAGATGTCGGCGTGCCTGTGGAGTCTGGGCCGCCAGCAGGGAATGCTGAGCCCCTTCCCCTCCTGGCAGTGCTCTAACATGCAATTAATGAGTTTATTCTCATCAAACGAGGCAGGAAGGGAGGGTGCTTTGTGCCAGTTGTTGGAAGGCTGGTGCAGGAGCCAACCTCAGGCTCTGCTTCTGGGAAATGCTGAGCTGATGTTTCGGGGAGCTGCAAACACCTCCCCACCCAAACAGGCTCTGGCTGAGCTCAGAAACGAGGGTCAGGGAGTGATTCCTACTGCTGAGACCTCTGGAACTGACTGAGGAAGGGAGATGGTCCCTGGCAGAGTCAACCCATCACTGTTAGGCTCTGGAAGAATCCAGACTGACACCCGAATTCCAGACTGCAGCTTGGAGCCAGCCCTGTTCCTGTAGCTGACACCCATCAGCCAAATCTGTTCCTGTAGGAAACAGAATTAATTTTTCCCTTTGTTATTTTGTTTCTGTTTACAGAATTAGCAATTTATGGTGTGGGTCCAATGGAGCCTATCGTGGGAATCAGCAATTTGGTTAATCCCCATAAAGGGCTATTTTCTGAATCATAAATCCTGTTATGTTCCTGTGTTCTGAAATTCTGGAGAAATCCCCAAACACAGCAAGGTTTTACTGAATAATCTCCTTATTGCTGAGTAAAAAGCAGTTAAATGGGAGTTTTTCATTCAAAAGCAGGGTGCCTATCTTTGGGGTGCAATGTTTATTTTTGTTTGGAGGGGGTGCTGTCAGTGGGACTTGGGCACCCTTGGAAATGCAGGTGAGACTCAGTTGTGTCTAGAGACTAAAAATGCAACCTGTGGAACTGAAAATGACTCAGTCAGATGAGACTGGAACAAAATTCTCTAAAGCCCTTAAAAGCTCGTGGAAATGTCTGACCCTTGTCCTCGCATGAATAGGGTTTAATTTCACTGCTCTGGAAATGCCAGCATCGATAATTTTCTGTGTGTGTTCTGAATGGAATTAACATTTTATATAAAAACCCCCAACCCTACACTTGGGAGCATTTATAACACACGATAAACTTTGACACAGGGAAATGTCTGCCCTTCCCAGCTGTGAATAGAGCACTTGGTGGATGCTTATTAGAATAAAAAACCGCTCAGGAATAAATATGAATCCAATTAATTTTATTTTTTCGATTTAAGACACAAAGTACATTTTAAAGAACTACCTATAAACTTAATTTCCCAAAGAAATAGCATCAAGTAGAATAAATCTAAACTTTATACCACGAATATTACAATTTCTCTTCCATAAAATTAAGACATCTCTATGTACAGTACCAATAAATATGCAGCAAACATTTTCAGTGCCTTTTTTTGACGTTTTAATATAAAACTCTACAATCAATGGCAGAACCTAAGGAGATTTGTGCAAGAATGAGAGCAGCTGGAAAGTTATTTTAGTTCATAATTCAGCAAAAAAAACCCCTAACACTGCTGACTTATGTTGCTTAATAAACCGGGTTATGATCTCCCAGGCAAAGCCTTTCATGTTGTTCCAAGGGATTTAACAGTCAGGAAACAGGAATTTGGAAGTGTCCCTGCAAAGTTCACACTCTGGGAGGGAATTGTGCCCCGTGTTGGCACCAGGACTCACAAAGAAATGGAAGTGGAGCTCTCATTTCCTCTGGGAAGCTGGCTGGATGCTGACGGGGGTGGGAAACACGTCCCCGTCCATCAGCTGGGATTTTTACAGCCTTGGACCTTCCTGCGAGGAGGGAAAATCACTTCCAGTTCGTCTCAGCTCATGCTGCATCCTCTGTGGGGACGAAAGCCCTGCCAGAGACAACCCCAAAGCTGGATGTGTTCCCTGGGATATGACCCCAGCTGGGAAAAGGGGGCTTCGTGCGAGGACGGAGCTCAGAGGGGTCAGTCCAGCTGAGGTTGGGCATCACAGCCCACAGGGCAGAGCTGGGAATGCTCAGCTCCCGTGGGGAGCGCCCTGCTCTGCAGGATGGATTTCCTGCAGTAACCTCCTAGGGTGAGAGTGAGGTTCCCCCTCCCCTCAGGACTCGTGTCCTGGTGTGTATTTAACATTAAACCCTGTGGGAATCCTCCCCACAAAGATTTACCCACCCACCCCAGAGCGAGAGCAGTGGGGTTCTCCCTTTCCCCAGGTGCTTGGGTCATCTTAACCCAGGAAAACACCACGAAAAACCCCTCTGCAGCCTGGGAGAGAAGCACCCCTGTTATCCCCACCTTCCCTAGGATGTGCAGCCTTTCAGGGATGTGCCTCTCTCCCCCTCCACTCTCGAGAGGTTTTATTTATTCAGAGCAGACACCTTTTATATGATTAAAGGAAGGCAAAACGCAGCACAATGCTCACGCTCAGTGTGTTTAGACCACAAAGAATCTCAAGTTATCACCCTACACGTGCAAAGCACGGAGTAAAATGGCAGTGAAATCGAATTCTGCTCTGCTCAAGTTAAAGTAGCAAAGAATAATAATAAAACTCTGTTTTGCTTTTGCTAAATGTGAGGTAGATATTGGATTAAAAAGAACAAAAACCAACATAACAGCAAATAACATCTTTTTGGTGTCCCGGGGGAAAGCAGCCTGATTCCCACTGTCTAATTAACTCCTGGCTGATCTACAGAGGCTGTTAACAAAACCTCTCAGGGATTTGCAAGTGCATGAAAAGCAGGGGAAACAAATGTCCTCCACCAGAGCATTCCAGTGAAAACCTTCCTGGAGCCAGAGCACAGAGCCCTTCCCCAGAAACCTCGTCTGAAGCAATTTAAATGTGATACTCTGAGCTCAAGCCAGGAAAGCAAAACGAATTTGGGGAATACAAAATAATATGGCAGATTATGGAGAATGTTTCTCAGTTCTGTTGGTGGAAAGAAAGGAATTTGCATTCTTGGCAGCAGAGGAATTGAAGATAACAGCAGCCAGGATGAGGAATAAATATCCAGGGGATGCTGCTGTTCTGCTGGAAGGGTGAGGACAGCAAAGCTGGAGCTAGAACAGGGTTAGGGGTGCCCAGAGCTCTGCTGCCTTCACTTTGACTCTCATTTGGCCAAAATTTCATGGTTGGGTTGTGCCTGCCAGCCAGGAGCTGAGCAATTGGGAACACGGGATTCCCAAAATGCCAAGGTGTTTTTGTGTATGGTTTTTGCCTTTCGAAGTGCAAGTGTCTCTAAATTCCCAGGGGAAAGTCTGGGCCAGACTTCGCTCTGCTGAGGGACCTCTAAATCCATCAAATAATGATTATTCACACATTTACACACAATAAAACTGGTTTCTTACACATCAGCACTACCTGGCTGCATTAGCTGGTCACTCTTAATTGTGATTAGTGTTTTGGGAAGGGGACTGGGATCAACAGTGGTCACATTCGTTAAGCTGCATTTTTATTATCATAAAACTTGGGGAAAAAATAAAGAAGCTAAGTCAGTTCTTGTGGTAAAGATACATCTCAGTGCTGAGGCACAAGACAAAAGACAATCCCTTCTAGAAAATCCCTTACAATAGCAAAATGCTATTACTGGTGTGTAACACCCACATCTGGGCAAAGATCCTTGACATTTTCCGATTCTTCTAAAGAACGAATTCTCTCCTCATTTCTCACCTGAAATGACGGGCCACTCACAAGATAAATAAAACAAAGGACAGGGTGGTCAGTTGTGCCATAGAGGGGTGAAAAAAAGCGAGATTCCTTCAAAATTCTGGAATATTGTGTTGAAATTTTCAAGTGAATTCCTAAATCTGTTGGGCTTGGTCGGGGACCCCCTTTGCAGAGAGGTTTGCTCGTCACATCCCCTGCCCTGTCACATCCAAAATCATCTCAGCAGCATCTTTTTGGGTGATGTTTTACACCCTTGGACACCGACCCTGCCAACACCCCTGTGCTGGGCGGTCCCTGCAGTCACTCCTTGGTTTGGGAGATTGCTCCAAACCACGATGGAGCTGATCATAAATACAATTAAAAATTTCCATCCACTTTTAATTTGAGGAATGCAGATTTTACTCCTCGCATCCACCACAGAGGAGCTGGTTTTTACCACGATCCCCTTCAGCCTCGTGCTCGGGGCTACGTTCAGCACAAATAAATGTTGGCAGGGTTGGAGCTGTTTTCTTTATACCTTGATTAAAATTTCCTTAATTTACTTCTGCGTGTACATGGAGAGAAAGTTAATGCTTATTTCTCAATATTCAGTTTTTAAAGGGAAAAGGAGTGGTAGGTAATGAACTCTTTGATGAATTTGGGTTGTGCTTAGTGTTAGTTTTTTGGGGGATGAAAGAGATTAGGGAAGAAGACAACTCCTAAGGTCTAGAATATTTTGAGCAGTTGTTAAAAAATAATAATAATTTGGTACTTCTTTTTTAGTGGTTTTGTTCTGAAAAGTGCTTTCGGGTTCATCTTCCTAAGAAATGGAAGCGTCAAAACCTGAAATCATATGTTTTACCTTATTTAGCCCAAGCTGCCTATTTCACCCTTTTTTCTCCAGATTCCATTTTTTTTCCTGATCGTGGTTTTAGTTTCACAGCCCCCGCAAAACAAAGCACATGTCCAGCTTGACCACAGACTTTAAGGCCACTGCTTCCCATGACCAGACCTCATCAGCTTCTCATTTAATTGAAAATGCTGATGCCTGTGCATTTTCACATCTCCAGAAATGCTTTCCATTTTCTAACTCGACAAACACAAATTTCTGACAACGCTCGTGTCCTTATTTAGCTTTAAAAAAAAACCATCTGAGAATCCACAGTTTAGGTTCAGTCTGTTGGAGATATTTCCCTTTAAGCTTGACTTTTGTCTCACTAAAGTGGCTTTACTCTGACTTCACACCTTTGGCTTCCGTGGAGGAATATCTGATATAAAACAGGGTCAGAATCAGCCCCTGAACACTTATTTTATGTGCTGGTCACTGTTACAGTAACATTATTAGCACTGAAAAGGGGGGAAAAAAGGAATAAAGAGAATTTCCATGAGGATACATGTGGGGATCAATACGCCTGCACCACTTTAAAACAAGTAGTGCCACATATATTGCTTTATGTCCTATAAAACGTGTGCTAAACGTGCTCAAAGCTGGTGTGGGTAACGGGGTACAAAAGCTCTAACTGGACTAAAATAAATATTTCTATGGATAATGGATCAGGAGAATCACACCTGGAATGGAGCTGCAGCAGGCAACTTTCTGCTGGTGAAATTCATCTTTAGTGTGCATTTGGACACAAATGACATTCTAGAAAAGGCTCATTATTGCCAATGGGCTTCCTGGACTTTCTATGGAATAGCCACAAAAAGAGATGTGTATTTATGTGTGTATATCCCACAGAAGGCTCTTTGAATGGCAAATGTTGCATTCCCCACTCCTCTCCCCCAGCCCTCACAATTCCCATGGTTCAGCACACCAGGACTGAGTGGTGATGCCTTGGGATAGAGTTTTCCTGGAAATCTGCTGTCCCAGCCTATCAGGATTGCCTTGTGCCCCCAGAACGATCAGCTCATTCAGAGAAGAGAGAAGCTTTCTGAATTACTGCAATTATCCCAGAACAGAGAGAAGTTCTCCTCCAATTTTCTCCAAGGATAAACCAAATCCACCCAATTTTGCCCTTTGCAGAAGCTCTCCTGCCTAATTGCTGGGAATCACCTGTCTTGGAAAGAGGATTTCAAATCTTCCTTTCTGAGACTGACCACGTTGTTTCGTGTGCTGCTCACCTAAAGTGCTCCACATATTCCAAAAGCTGCAGATTTTGTGTTTTCATGAGCTCAGATCCTGTTTGGGGCACAGAGCCGAGTGATCAGCGTGAGGTGTAGAGGGAACACATCAGAAAATCTGAGATATGGAAGATCTCGGGGTTTCACAGGGAATAATTTTGTCTCCAAGTGCCAAGAGTGGGGGATTTCACCAGATTTTACCCTTTTAGGGTGGTCTCTGAGCAGGAAGAGGAGCCCTGAAAAGGAGCTGGAACACCAGAACCCCTTTCTGAGGAGTAACAAGGCTGAGGTCATGTGTGCTAAGTGGATAATTGGGGAATAACTGCTCCAGACCCAGCTTTAAAAAAAGGCTGAGCAGGTAAAGAAAATAGGAATAAGGACTCAAAGATGGGAGTGATCTGGATCATAAAGACATAAGAGGATCCCTGGACTCAGAGTGTTTCCATCTGCCTGCAGGAGAATTAAATTTACCTTCTCCAATCCAAACCTATTTTGAGATGTCAGTTTTCTTTGTGAGAAATTGAGGGTAACAAATGGCATTTGGATAAAGAAGTGTCCTTGCACCTATTGGACAGGGCCAGGAAGGCAGGAAGGAGCAAGGGATCGAGAGGACAGCTGAGATGTGGATGTGGGGAAAGCGAAGGACGAGTCAAAGAAAGGATGGGAAGCCAAACTGGGATGAGGTTTTGATGCAGGGAATTTGCCCACATGGGCAGAGCTGTGCCAGGGGCCAGCACTCAGTGATGAGACTCAAGGAAAATCTGGAAGCAAGAAGACACCCACAGAGGAAAAGAGGGCAGGGCAGGGTGGCAAAGTGCTGGCTGTTGTGATGTGCCTGATGCTGGCTCTGCAGCTAAAACAGGGAAGGACTGAGACTGTGGGATCCAGGAATTGCAGGATAGGGAAAAATGGGCAAAAAAACCCTTTCTGAGATGATTTGCCATAAAAGACCTGCCAGTTTTCATGTCAGCAGGAAGGTCCTTACACCAAGACACGAAGACACAGAGATCCTGGTGTTGCCTGGACCTTCCCACCTCCTGCTCTGCTCCTCTCCTCCCTTCCCAACCTCCTTGGCCTCTCTCCCTGCTCCAGCTGCTCCACTGAGCTCTCCTTGTCAGCTCAAACAGATCTTCCCAGAGCAGTAAATGATCTCCTGGTGGGAAGAGGTTTGCCACGGGCAAAGCTGCAGGATCACACATGGGGTTGTCTCCGCTCAAAAGCCTCTGCCCAGTTCAGCTCTCCAGGCAGAGCCCCTCACCCCCAGCGCTGCAATTCCCCACCTCAGCGTCTCCCCAGCACTCACGGGGGGGACTTTGGGCTCCACCACGGCTTTGGGTGGAAACATCAGCTGAGGCAACAAAGCCTTGCTGACATTTCTGGGCAAGAAGAGGCAAAATGGAGGAAATCCAAGGAGGTGAGGCAGGGAAGAGCTGCAGCGAGGGGAGCCTGGGGGTTGGGGGGTGGGTGCTCGGCTGTGAGACCTCGGGGCTGTTCAGGGTGTAAAGTCCAAATCCACGAGGATCTTGAGCCATTGTTGGAGATGTGTTTGCTGCAGGAGGGGAGGGAAAAATGGGATTTTCCCCGAGAGACAGAAAGGTGTAATGGGCATGAATAAGTGCAAGGTGGGAAGTTAAACACTCCTGAGCTCTACCAGGGTCGTGGCTTTGGATCTTTTCACCTCCTGTGGGGACAACTGGTGGCCAACCTTCACCCAGGGCAAGGCTGGGGAGTCCTCTGGGGTCGGGGGCCACCATCAGCAACGGTCGGAGCACCAAGCCTGTGATTTCTTGAGTTGCACTTGCTTTGCATTAAATATAATGGAAAGCAAAACATTGCAGAGGTTTTCTCCCAAAATTTCGGCGGCTGATTTAAAAGTGTGAAAAACTTTGCTCTGTGTCTCTCTACCTTGGTTTTCTTTTTCTGTTATCCTAAAGTTAGGAGCTGGAGGGGACATTCCACTTTCATGCTGAAACAGAAAGTGTTTTGCGTGTTCCCTAGATCTTTTCCAGAACATTTTGAGGCTGTATACGGACTTAGAGAACTTTGTAAACAAATTTTTGGAAAAACCAAAAATCTCAAGTAGCTTCTGCAAAGCACAAGATATAATTTTAATCTACTTTACAGGGAAGTTGGAAGGGATTAATTAAGCAGTTAATAATTAACCTGAGCTTTATGTTAGTGCAAAGTAGTGAGTAAATCTATTCATAAGGAAATTATGAGAAGTAATTACCTTTTAGAAACGAGAATCTGAAGAAGGGTCATGCAAAACTATACTGGAAGTGCTGGAGAAAGCTCAAAACCCCTTTTTTTTTTCTTTTTTGAGTTGAGGAAATTGTACATTGAAGGTGGAATTAGTGACTGAGCCTAATATTCAAGATCAACATTCCTACCCACAGGTATCAACGGTTCCTCCTTAGCTTACAAAGTTTTGATTAACTTGCAACTTTTGCTTTCAAACATACATGTTTCTTTTCCTCCAGTATGACTTTCATTTTTCTGTTTTGGCTTTTCTTTGTTCGTTTGTTTTGGGTTTTTTTGGTTGGGTTTTTTTGTTGTTTTGGTTTTTGTTGTTGTTGTTGTTGTTCTGTGGGGTTTTTTAGGGGTTTTTTTTGGAGTTAGTTTTCGGTTGGTTTTTGTTGGTTTTTTTGGAGGGGTCATTTCACTTCAACCTGCAGCTTCACCTTTCCCTCCCCATTAAATTAAGGCTTTAGCGAGCTGCAGGGGAGTGATGGCACAGAAGAAGGAGAAGAAGAAGAAGAAGAAGAAGAAGAAGAAGGAGAAGAACGGAGATCTCACCCCAACACGTGCCCACAAAGCCAAAGTCCAACGAGGTCCCCCCAGTGACCCTGGAGGGATCCTCCACCAGCTGCTGCCAGAGCCCTACAGCAGAAAGGCCCCAAAGAAAGTTTTGTGCTCCTTGGTGTAATCCACCAGCTTGATGTCACTCACGTTGACCATCAGCTTGTCTCCCACCTCCAAGGAGACAACAGCGCCCAGGTAAATGGGCTGGAACCAACCATTGCCGTTCTCACTGAGGGTCTTGGTGCCCGTCAGCAGCTGGGTGGGCTCGGGGTAGCTGTCAGTGACCTTGGTGATGATCTCAGTGACAGAGTTGGGCTTGGTGCCGCTCTCGATGGGCCCTCGGAACGTGACCTGAGCGTACACGTAGTAGTCCCCGGACACAGGAATCACCAGAGCGTTGCTGGAGTAGCTCAGGTTGTTCTTGGTGAAGGCCAGGCCTCGCTTGTCCTCCCACTGCAGGATGGGCAGGTGGCTCCCCACGGCGCTGGCCAGGTCCTGCTTCTTCACTGCGGGAGGAAGAGAGAGGGAGAGGAGGGTGGGTGAGTTTGCCACAGCCGGGGTGTGGATGTAACACGAGAGCTCTGCTCCAGAGAGGGACGGATTTAAATAGGGTGGGCAAACTGCTGGGGCAGAAATGTTCTTATTTCACAGCTTCAAAGCTCAGCTGAATGGGCTGCAGGACAACTGGCCGGTGGTACTTTCCAGGGTGCCCACGGGGTGTCCAGATCTGAGCTGTCAGGACGGAAAGCCAAGGGTGCTTTAGGAAGACCCTGACAGCGTGAACTGTGCCTGGAGGTGCTGGCTGTGGGTCAGATCCCAAAGGATGAGCTGTCCTTCCTCAGGGCTGAGTGTCCTGGCACTGGGAAGCAGTGGAGATGGCTTTACCTTCCCATCTCACCCATTTCCAGAGTGAAAACCTTGTCCTTAAGTGACACCAGCACCGGGACAGTTGTACCGTGCTTGTACCTGAGGGTTGGGACAGGAAGAGGAAATCCTAAACCATCCTTTCCTTCAGTAGGGGTGGATTGCAATTCTGTTTCCTAGAAAGACACCGCTGTGCTTGCAGAGTGTCCACACTGGTCACCACGATGTGCCATCAAGCACTGAGAGACTTGGACTTCTCTTCCTGCCAAGCCGCTTCTCAGCGGGGTTGGGGTTTCTCCGCCCTTGTCTCGAGCTTCTCTCCCTGAGTTCTCTCAAGGACATCTTTTGCAGAATTACTTTTGCTTTACCAGGGTCACTGGATTTTAGCAAAAACCCCAAAGATCCCACTGTGCTTCAAGAGGTCCAATTCCAAAGCTACACATTATATTTTAAACCATTTTTATCTCTCTCTTTCCCTTTTTTCTTTAACGCTTTTCTGGAACAAAATACTAAGTTCGGAGTCAGCCTCAACATTCCTCCAGAGTTTTTTTCCCCCAATCTCGTGGTGAGCTGATTACAAGCAGAGCTCCAGTCCTGACCCCAGCATCAGTCTGATCCAAGCTGAGGATGCTTCCCAGGCTGCAGGGGAAAAATTAAGGAATTGCTGCTCTATTCCTTTCACCTCCTCCACCACTTTAATTTCTCTCAGACAACAGACAGGAGAATAAACCTCAGCCCTTGCACGTTTTTCTGCAGGGAAGCAAGAGCTGTCTCCTCTCTTTACTGACTGCCACATAAAATTGTTGTGCTAAAACAGCAGCAGTGGGAGGAAGAGGCTAAAAACCACGAAGATTCTGCCAGGTGTTAAAACGAACCTGGAAAATGAATGATGAATGCTGAGAGAAGACTGAGGGAACAGAGTTCCAGGAACTGAGGCCTTTTTAATGAACTCGTGTAAATGTTCAAAGTTGGTTTTGATTCAATATTTGGGGAAGGAGGTGGGTGCATGGGAAGGGTGGCAAATGGAATGCAGGTGAGGGAAGGCTTTGGAATTCCCATGGCAATAACCATTAGGTGCATCCTGGGTGAAATGAGACTCAGAAGAAGGAATGTGCTCATCGCCCAGTGGCATCTGTTTCCCTCTTTTCCAGCAATAAATAATCCATGAGGAGACAGGAAGGTGTTAGGAGTGCAATTCCTTTTATACTCTCTGAGTAGCCCAACAAAATAATGGCTTTTTTTTTTTTTCTGTTAGTGCTGCTGAAGTACCAAATCCTTCTGATCTTTTCCCAGGAGGCAAAGTGGATGGGGAGAGTATTTCTGGGAAGACAGACAGGGATTGTGGCAGCAAGGAAAGAGAAATTACAGAAGTATTGCGAGGTTAGAGACAATGGAGCTTTGATTCAGAGAGGGGAATAAAAGAAAGTGAAAGTGCTCCTGGTGTGCCTTCATCCTCATCCACCTCTCGGTTTAGGGACTGGTCTGAATCCTGGGAAAAGCTCAGGTAGCTTTGGATCACTCTAAGGTTTGCAACACGTCTCAGAGAGCAGAGGAAATCTTGTTTGAGGTGGGAAGGATGAGGAAAGATCAGAATATTTCCAGGAAATATCCCGAGCTCTATTCCATCTCTGGAATTTTGGGGGAAAATTGAAGAGAAGCTGCCTGTGAAATATTCTTTTCTTGTAGAATGACACATTTAAAATGTCAATGACACTCAATTCCTCAATGAACTTTTATATTAGTTGTAAAATACATTTAATTAGTTATAAAATGTGATAAGATCTCCAGTGAACGACATGACTTCCTAACTTGTAGAATTAGTCAGGTTTCACAGCTTTAACCTCCCTTTTAGGATGAATCTCCCTCTACTGATGCTCTCTATTTTCAAGTTAATTAATTTTCCCCATGCTTTCAGTAACAGTCAGGAGAATAAAATGAGTGTTCAAGTGCCTTTCAATACACCACAGCTCCTTTTCTAGCAGCAGCTGTACTTTGTACTTGTCATTTATTTATTTATTTCCTAAATTCTGGAGCTCCTGTTCCTGCAAATATACCTATGATGCTAATCCTTGAAGTAATTAAAATCTGCTTTTAATAAGGGATTCATTGCCACAGTTCCTTCCATTTTCTCACACACTATAAATTCCTGGCATCCCTTAATTCTCCTGTCCCCAAATCCCCTTTTGGTTCAGCCCCTTGCTGGAGACTCCGTGTCGCTTGTCAGATTTGGGGTATATTTTGTGCTGAATTTGTGGTTTTTCTGCAATACTTAGCACCAACGGGAGAGCCTCATCCTGAACTCTGAGTCTCAGCAGGAGATTGGAGCCTGTGGTAAAGCCCTTGTGGTGCAGGGTCCTGTGTCTGCAGGGCTTCTGGTGCTCCAGTTCATGCCCTGAGGATTTAATAAAGGTGATTTGGAGGCAGAAGTGATGCTCTGCCCAGATTTAGAGGCGGGTTTGGGACCACTGCAGCACGAGGAGCATGAGCCAGGTCCTGCGACATTGGTCATCCACTGTGCCAGAGGTGCCAAGAAGGAGCAGGCGCTGCTCTGAATGCTGACCCCAAATCCAAATAAGTGGAGAGGGGATGATGGCAAGGCAAGGAGAAGCCCCAAATAAACGTTAATGCACAGGAGAAAATGGGGATGGAGGAAAGGCTGAGCTGGGTACTGGCACACCTCAGCAGGTGAAGTCATCAGGGAGGGGAGAGCTCGATGCCAGTTTGGATAAATAAAAATTCTCAGCGTGAGTTAAAAAGGCCAAGAGCAGCTGGAAGATTTATCATAAAGGAACAGACACCACACCATGGAGTTATTCTGCTGCTGCCAGTTAATCAGTGCATTACCAAAGAACTCTATCTAATTCCAATTCCTCTCACTCCTCTGCTCTCACCTCCACAATAGATGTGCCTAAACCCAGAAAAAGACAGAATAAAGGTATGGAAGAGATTTCCTACGATTTAGGATTTGTAGTCTGTCACCTTCACTTCGAAAAAGGCACCTGAGGTGGGGAAATGCAACAAAGATCAGGAGAATAATTATTCCTTCTACACTTTCTATGCACAAGTCATGGTTTCTGAGAAGAGAAAAAACCAGGGTGGAACCCAAGAAATTATTATGCACGGAGTTGAAAATAACAGGAGATATTTTCTGCCTGCAAAGTGCTGTTAAACTTAGAAACCCATTGCTACGGGGAGAAGCACCAGGAATATGTTGAGGCTAAAAAAGGGTCAAAGATAATCCACAGATGTTGGGTTCCTTGATGACTACACAGCACAGCACAGCAAGGAGAGAGAAAATTCCCTTCACTTTCCCCTTTTCTTGCTCCTTTCCATGGCCAGCAGTGACTGGCCCCCAGTGGAATGCCAAAGAGCATGGGCACAGTCCCAGGGAGGCTGCCTGGGAATGATGGCAAAGGAATTTTTGTAAATATGGGGGCTGAGGAAATTGGGAGAAAACTGTTGGGTGTTTCCCTGTGGCAGCTGGGCTCTTGTGCAACCCGGGGAAGTTCCCACCAGCAGAGCAGAGCTTTGGCTGCTCCTCCGACTCACTGGAGCCTCTGGATCTCTCTGCCACTGGGGACTTGGAAAAACAACATCTTACAGTAGCAGAAATGGTCCTCTTGCTGTTTAAAACTAGCACCGAAGCAATGGTGTGATTCTGGACAAGAACAGGTCAGTTCTGGAGCTCCTGTGCCAAAGGGAAAGGCACCAAGATGTGCATCAGGAAGCAGCGCGTGGATTAAGGAAAGGAAACCCTCCTGGGAAATACATCAGCCCTGAGCTGAGGACTGATTGAACCCTGGAGGTGGATTTGGATTGAACTCTGCAGGAGGATTTGAGAGAAGCATCCCAGCACTTCCTGCATTTTTCAAGTTGCAAAGTGCACCCTGGGGCAGCACTCGGGGTGTTGGGGAAGCCTCTGCAGCGAGCTGTGCTTTGGAGAGGGATAAATGGCATCAGGCCAGCTGGAAAACCCTCTGGCACTCACTCCATCCACACTGGAGCCAGACAGGAACTTTTCTCTGGGAATACCTAAATTTTCCACGTGGGTGGAGCTGGTGAGGATGGGGGATGTCTCGGGACTGTGTCCTTGGCGTGGTGACAGCTTCGAGGCTGAGGTGGTGAGATGGGGACCTTGGAGATGCTGGCAGCCCCTTGCAAAGGCCTGGAAGCCTCTTGGAAAGGCATGGAAGCCTCTTGGAAAGGCATGATAACTTTGGAAAGGCCTGGAAGCCTCTTGGAAAGGCCTGGCAGCCCCCCTGTGATAGGACTTTGTGACAGCACCTTCCTAACACAACATAAAGTCTTGGAGGGCTCAGCTTGGCATTGCCCTTTCCCTGCTTGCTCTGAAGTGTGTCAGAGATTATCTCACTGAAAACAGGGGAGAGGATTTATGGGAATATGGTGTGTGTGGCCTGAGTCAGGCCTTGCAGAAAAATCAAATAAAACTGGCCTGATTTGACCTGATTTAGCTACAAAACTTGTAATTCTTGCCAATTCACTGCTCCGTGAGGGCTCACTTGAGCTCCTTCCCCTGCCTTTTCTGGAGGATTCAGCAGATCACTGAGACATCAGGCACCTATTTCAGTTCAGTGACAAAAGCTGCTCATTCAATAAAGGAAACAGCTTGGAAAAGTGGTGACATCTCTGTCAGCTGCCTCCTTCATGGGCCCTTTCCTACAGACCCAACGCACTCAATCTGCTGTGGCCAACAAGGCAAAGCTGATTATTATGTCTCCCATGTTTCCTGCAACACCTGCTCCTGTCAGATCCACACGGACCAAGATTATTGAACCACAACCTCTGGTGTAAAAACGCTTTAGCTTTGAACAAGAATTACCTGTCAGGTGAGCTCGTGGCTTCTCTGCACTGGAAAGTGTGTCCGTAACTGAGGGAAAAGGGAAAAAAATGGTGTGAGGATGTTTGCTGCTGTTCAATAGTAAAATCACAGAATATCCTGAGCTGGAAGGATCACCCAGCCCAGCCCCTGGCCCTGCACAGACACCCCAACAACCCCACCCTGGGCATCCCTGGCAGCGCTGCCCAAACGCTCCTGGAGCTCTGGCAGCCTCGGGGCCGTGCCCATTCCCTGGGGAGCCTGGGCAGTGCCCAGCACCCTCTGGGGGAAGAACCTTTCCTCAGTCAACAAAATGTGAGTGGTGATTGATGCCCGTGAGGAAACGTGTGCGGCCCCTCTCTGTTTCTGCAGAGGGCTGAGCCGGGAATTATTTGCTGTGATCTCTTGTTGACACCACTGAGATAATAAAATGCAAACGAGGGAGTTTGCCACACCTGCTGCAGCATCAACAGGGCATGTTGTGGCTGTGTCCTAAACTGCTGGAGGGTGAACAGAGAGGAAGTGTGGGGAGCAGGGGCTCCCGAATCCCTGCTTTTTCTTGTCCAGGGAGTCCCACCGACCCTGCAGAGTTGGGGGGGAAGCCTGGGCTTGCACAGCTTTCACAGCTCCGGGGTTAGAAATGCTCCCATTTCACTCTGGCCCCAGTTATCTCCCTGCATCTTCTCCCCCAGGTTTGCCTGTGTCTGTCCTGGCTGGTTTGCGTCAGCAGGGATGGGGTGGTGAGGGCAGAGGGCAGTGGGGAGCTGTGTGCTGGGATTGCAGCACCGCGGCACCCAAAGGGGAAAGGGTGGCAAACTCACCAGCAGCTACTGCTCGTTGCTTCAGAAAGTGAGAGCCCCTCTCCTCTGTGACCTGCAGGGGAGAGTGACAGGCAGTCAGATCAGGGTGCCCAGTGCCCCACAGAGGGGCTTGTTTGAGATACTCCAGAACATGGTGATGCCTTGGAGTGGCTGCCTGGAACAGAGGCTAGACAAGATTAAGAGAATGAAAGTGGGTATTTATTAAAGGCCTTCGAAAGGAACACCTTGGGCAGTCAGGAGCCTCTCAGAGGCTACAGCCAAGATGGATGAAGGTCACGAGTTTTACGGACAATTATAAGTTTGGTCCATTTACATCCCAGGGGTCAATCCTCCAATTACAGCTTCAGGTAATGAAGTCATTTACCCCCAGTTTGCTCCCCACAACTCACTTTTGTTTATACTTTTCAGGGCCTGAGGAATTGTTTTGTCTGACCAAAACGTGAAGACAGTAACTAACTCTCTATGTGGAGTTTAGAGTTATGCACTAAAGCAGTACAGGATTTGAAAAATAGAAAAGCTGAAATCCTAAGGCATAGATGGAATAGCTGCAGGGATATCAGTGAGTTCAACTGGAGCTTTCCAGCAGAAAGACCAGCCCTGACAAGACTTTGCTCCACTGCAAGACATTTCTGCTGTTGGATTGGAACTGCCCCCATATCTGAAAGGATTCCAGGACCCTGGGGGAGGCTGTGTTAAATTCTGAGGCTGGACAAGCCCTTGGCATAACTGGGAGAGCAGCAGCAGAGTGGCCAGTGTGAATCAGCCGTCCCGGGGATGGTGACTCCATCTGGAACCCCTCTGCTGCCTGGAGCCTCTCCTGCCCCTCAATCCATGCGGAGCAAGCAGAGCAAAGTGAGAGATTCTCCTCAAGGCAGGGCAGGTCTGAGCCTTTACAGGAGCAAAGGTTCACCCACAGCACCAGCAAAGACACTGAGGTGGATCAGCTCCACCTGCTTTTTGTCCTGCACCTGTCTCATTCCAGACTAAGCCTATTCCTTAGGTCTGTCTGGAATTTTGGGTGACTTCCTGGGCAGACAGGAGCTGAGCAGGTGTGAGAGAGTAGCTGGCAGTGGCTGAGCCTGAACTGGGGAAGGCTCATCCTTCCTTTCCTCTGCAATTCCATTGTGGAGCTGAACACTCCCCTTCCCCTCAGGCAGGACACGGCCCTGGGCCCTGCCAAGTGCTGCCGCCGCTGAGGTCGAGCAGTTCAGGGGGACCGTGCCTGTCACACGCTGCCCTGAGTCAGCTGCTGCGCCTTCTGAGTCACCCGGGCACGGCCGGGGCCCCGCGCCAAGCGCTCCCGAGGCAGCTCCGGAGGGAGGATGCTGAGGATGCTGCGGGATGCTGCGGGATGTTGTGGGATGCTGCAGGATGCTGCAGGATGCTGCAGAATGCTGCGGATGCTGCGGGATGCTGTGGGATGTTGTGGGATGCAGTGGGATGTTGTGGGATGCAGCAGATGCTGCGGGATGTTGTGGGATGCTGCGGGATGCTGTGGGATGCTGCGGGATGCTGCGGGATGCTGCGGGATGCAGTGGGATGCTGCGGGATGTTGTGGGATGCAGCAGGATGCTGCGGGATGTTGTGGGATGCTGCGGGATGCTGCGGGATGCAGTGGATGCAGCAGATGCAGCGGATGCTGCAGGATGCTGCAGATGCTGCCTCTGAATCCGGCCTCGTGGGGCTCTGAGGAGCAGCCCTGGTGCTGGCTGCAGGGAGCGGCGCAGACCAGCTTGTGCTGACCATCAGGGCTGACCCTCAGGGCTGACCCTCAGGGCTGATCCTTGGGGCTAGCCCTCAGGACTGACCTCAGGACTGACCTCAGGACTGACCCTCTGGGCTGTCAGGAACCCCCAGCCCAGAGCATTTGTCAGGAGCACACAGGGCTGGCACGGTGTGTTTTATGGGCAGCCACCAAAAATACACTGAATAAACTGAATAAACTGCCCCTGGTCAGCTCGTAGCAAAGGATTTGAGGCACTTTGGCCAATAAAAGGCTGGAACAATATTAATATGTAGATGCTGAAGCTGTCTCCTGCTGGCTGTGTCTCACACAGCTTCAAACACTGCAGGAGAAGGAGAAAATAGATAATTTATATTGGCTGGGGAAGGAGAATGTTTGTGGAAGGAGAGTCAGCCTGCCTGGGGTTGGGGACTGCTGGCTGCTTCAGTAAACCCAAAGATAGTTTAATGTTTTACTGGAAGTAAACATCCGTGTGCTCCTGCAGAAAACAGTCATTTCTAAAAGAGTTGCTCCAGTGCGTTGGGAGAAAATGGAGAAGGAAAACAGTAGGGAAAATTCTCCTTTTTTTTTTTTTTTTAAATTCCCTTGCCCACCTGTACACAAATGTGTGGCCCAGCCCCTGCAGCCTCCTGGCAGAGATTGGTGTGGAATTCCAGTGTGGGGCTGAGGAAAAATTGGTGCTGTGCTGTCCAGGAGATTTCTGAGCCTTGCATTACGTGTAAGGACTTTGAAAGTCCTGCTTTCTGTGGTGACTAACCATGAGTGCCCTGTTGATGTGACTCAGTCCCAGCCAGGTGACTTTGTCCCTGCCCTGGTGGCGAGCACAAGGTCAGAATTAAGGTTTTCCCTCACACTCCCCTTGCTTTCAGCCAGGTGCCTTCACCTAGGAGTATATTTACACAATCCTTGTGTGACATTTCCTACATATTTCCCAAGTGACTAATTCTCATTAGTGATCCCATTCTCTAAGAATCCTACAGCCAGCAAAAAAATCCATCCCAAACCTACATTTAAGACTGTGACTTCTGTGGAACTGTTTACATACTTGAAGCCTAACTTCTGCTGAAGTTCCTTGTATAAACTCGGATGTTGCAATCCAAACAGAGGTGGCAGGAAAACGGGAAGGAGAGCAAGAAGAATTCTGCTTCTTTACAAAAGATAACAAAAAGGTTTTGTTTAAACCTAAATTTAGTCGTTTCCTAAGAAATCCAGCTGGAAACTCCAGGTGCAGGAGCTGAAGGACAGAGTGATGCAGCAGGGGGATAGAGCAAGGTGTGAAATTATCCTGTTGCTTGGCAAAGGTGTTGCTGTTCTTTTTTCTCCTAACTGTGCTATCTTATAAGGGTATAAATATAAATATAAATCTCCTCCCGAAAATGTCTGAGCAGCAGACAATGCTGCATAATGACCAGGTGTCAGTAATACTGGTCCTGAATAGGCACAGATGTTGTGCATTGATGGGGAGGGAGAACCGAGCAGCACGAGACAACAGAGAGAACACTCAATCAGCGCTTTTCTCTCCTTTCCCTTTCTTGCTCAGCTGTGATTCTGAAAAGTTCACAGCTTCAGTTTTCCCTTTGGTTACTGTGGAGAGCCCAGCCACTGAGTGATGTTGAAAATCCCACCCTGACTCACAGATATTTGGACAGGCAGCTCTAATTACCCGGGGGATTGCTGTGTGCAGAACGCTTCTGGATGCTTCTGCTCCCAAAAATATCCAACAGCCCCAGAGCATTTATATCCAGATATTGCCAAACCCAAAAGGAAAGGCTGATAGCCAGTGGCATGGGAAGAGCAGCTGGCACTGCAGGCAGAGGGACTGATAAACAAAATACCCCCAGCTCCTCCATCCACTCCATTTTCAGCCCTATTTCACAGGGAGGATCTCTGCAGGTCACGTGCAGTACATAAACACAAATTTTTCTAACTCCAGAGGTGCTGCATGGCCTGGGCCAAGAATTTTTGGTAGGAACGTGGCCTGTGCCAGTAAAAACTGGCTTTTTTCAGAACATTTTGCTGTCCAGTGGAAGCCTGTACCCAAGGCATGTGCCCACAAGGAACATTTGCACCCAGCAGCAGTGGCCAGGCAGGGATTGAACTGGTGCTGGCTTTGGAAGGGGAATCCCAACACCTGCACCCATCCAGGTGTGCTCACTGCTCCTCCCCAGGCATTTCTCCTTCCCCAAGGATCAGGAAGCCTCTGGAGGTTCTCCTTCCTTCATGGGCAGGCCATGAGGGCAGATCTTTCCTGGGATTTGTTGCCAGCTTTCTGGCAGGATCCAGGTGGAGCCTCTGGGATTCTCAAGTTGCTCCTGCTCTGCACCAGGTCCCTTTTCCACTGCCAGGCTGACACGGCACAGACACGGCCCACAGGGGCATGCCCAACCCTTTGGACAGGGTTTGGAATTCCTCTTTATGCTGCTTGTGGCCCTGACATGCCACAGATGCCATGAAAAATAAACCCAAATTCCAACTTCTCCAGGCCATAGGACTGATGCTCTGCTGAGTGGGATGCGGAGGCAGCCAGAGCTGCTCCCCTGTGCCATTCCATTGATGGTTCTGGGAACTCAGCCTGAAAATTGGCTTCCCTTTGAGGAAGGATGGCCCTTCCTCTGGCAGGGCACCACCATGACCTTCACATAGATTTCCTGCTAATAACACAAGCCACATGTTCTGGTTTAAAAAACCCTGTTTCCTCTCCTCGCTCTGGATTGAAGCACCAAAGAAAGTGATTTCTCTTTCCCAAAGGAGCAGTGGAGGGAGCCTGGAAGGTGTCCAGGGAAAACCATCTCCAGACAGGAATTATTCATTCAAGATGCATCGTGCCATGACACAGAGAGAAAACTCTGTGGCCCACACGTGTTGCTGTGATGACATAACTTGCCCTGCTTTTTCCTGAAAGGGCCATTTCCAGTGGAAGAGGTGACTCTGCATCCCTTCAGAGGCACCAGGTGACACCACGAGCACCCACAGCGAGGCAGGGATGAACAAAGCGCCTCGCCCCGCGGGCGGCGTGCCCGGGGACACACCCCTGTTGCACAAACCTTCCCTGGCTTCCCTGCTCCTCCTTGCTCCAGGAAGGACTCAGGAATTTACTCCAATCTGCTCCTCACCTGCTGAGTCCCTCCCTCCTCCCAGGACTGTCCCCAGAGCGTGAGAAGGTGACAATCATGAGAAGGTGACAGTCGTGCGTGGGCTGAGCTCTGTGGGGCAACCAGAGGGCTCCTCCCGTGGGCTGCAAGGGTCAGGAGGCCAATGCTCATCTGGGGCACACTCGGGGCTGCCCACTCGTCCCAGTGTGCCCAGGGCACCCACACCCCAAAACCAGTGCCACAGAGAGCTCTGCCACACAGCTCTGGTCCCAGCAGTCCTGCTCTGAGCTGTCCGTGGGGCACATGAGGACGGAGACATTTAGCAAACCTCGAATGCACAAGGAAACGCAAAAAGACATTTTCCTGAGAGCTTTTATGCCCAGAGACATTCCCAGGGACTGAACCGCCCTGAACCTGCAGGCTCCTCGGGGACGTGGCTTCCTGGGGGAATTCACAGCCAGCCACACGGGCAGACACATCCACCCCTGTGTGCCGTCCCGCCGGACAGCCCCGAGGGCACAGCCCGAGAGCAGCAGAGTGAATGAAAAACCGGGAACAGGCAGGGCTCAGCTGGGGTGCAGCTCCTCCCACGGCACCCCGGGCACCCGGCCAGCCCCGATGACTTTCCTCTTCCTCCCCAGGACTCGCAAAGGTTGTAACTCCTCTGATCACCTCGTTACATCATTTCGGAAACATTACGTGCTGCTAATTGGGAGCGTGTGCATGGGAATGCAGACCGGTGTTGCAATTCCGACGGTTTAGGTTGCGCTTTTCCTCCGAAGAAGCCAAACCCACCGGTAAAAATACTTTTCTCTGCTGACCCTGCCACCAGGATCACGACCCGGGAATGCACTGGATTGATTAAACAAGTGAACATTTTATTATGCTTTCACTCCGAGATTGCTTCAACATTGAACTGTTCTGCTCCCGTGGGACACAAACAAACCCAGAGCAGCAGCAGAGACTGCCCAAAGCACCTCGTGTCTCGTACCCCCAGTCTCGAGTAGCACCCAGCTTTCCAAGCTCCTCCACGTCCAGCCTCTGCTCTGCCGCAATTCCACACTTCTGGAACTGAAGGCCCCCAAATCCTCTCAGAACGTGCCCAGGCCCTGAAGAAAGCTGTGCTCTGGCACCCGCAGGTAGGGCAGCCTGGGTTTCTGCAGCTGGCCTCGACGGCAGCGACAGGGTCAGGGCAGCATCGCAGCTCACACACCCGAGGAACTGCGAGACTGAACAGCCTGAGGGGCTGCACCGGGTTAGGACCAGGTAGCAGAGAGGATGCTGCGCCCTGAACTCGGCATCACTCGGGCAGCGCAGCCTCGGGGTCACACAGGGGCCAGCGCGTCCCTGGGAGCCACCAGCGCAGGCGCGGCTCTCACCCTCCCCAAACATCCCCGGGCTAAACCTGAGCCAGGTGACAAACCTGCCTCGGAGGCCACTGAAAAGCCAACCCCCCTTTGTCGGGCCCTTCCTCGTAACGAGCCCGCTGATTGACCGGGGAATTTCAGACCTGAAGCTAAAACTCAAAGCTTAATTCTCCACACCTACAGCGTGGGGCATTCCTGCCGAATTCACAGCCTCCCGTGGGAACAGGCACTTGCAGGAGGAACGGAGCAGCGTGGAATGGGGCTGGAAGCAGCACAGCGCAAGTTTGCACGGCTGGGAGCAAAGCGAGTGTAGCTGTCAGGCAAAGGAGAGCTGAGAAGAGCCCTGGACTGAGAGAAAGTTTTGATGGGGAGTAAAAAATAGGATGCGAAGTTTAGGGTCAGGCTCCCTTAATTGTCTCAAATCAGATCTCTGCAGAAGCTCTCATTAATAATAATTAATAATCCACCAGAGCTGTAGCTGTCAGCCCAGTGACGGGTGACTGACCCACTGACATCAGCAGATCTTCCTGAAACCAGACACTGCGAGGGGAAGCCACAGATTTAACCCTGAAGAAGGGAGGAAAATGAGCCACGGTGTCAAAAATCTGGCAGAAATCAGTGCACAGACACTGATTTCCGCCAATCAGTGACTTTTTTTAAGCATTCCCTGCAGCACAGCAATAAAAGTTTTAAAGTCATGTACCCGTGACCTCAGCGAAAGTAAGGAACCGTTAGTTAAAAAGAACGAGCAATAATCAGATTTATCCTCGGCGAAAGGATAGGCAGGAATGTAACAGCGAGTCTCACACGTGCCCTTAAACACCAGAAATTCACAGAGGGGATTGAAAGAACTCCACGAAGGCTCTGTCTGGAGGCGCGGGACGGGGCAGGACGGGACTCGGGTGCGTCCGTGCCTTACCTGGCTGCCGCAGGAGCCGGGCGCTCGCAGGTTCCCGAGCAGCAGGTAGGCGGTGGGCAGCATGAGCAGCAGCACCGCGAGCAGGCACAGCAGCAGCGCGCAGCGCATCCTCCGCAGGTCCTTGCGGAGGTGCATCCCGGGGCTCTGGCCGGTGCCGGGAGCCGCAGCCTCCGGGCCGATCTCCACCACGGGCTCCATGGCAGCAGCGCCGGGCTCGTCCTCCGAGGGAGCCGGGCACCGCCAAACCTCTTGTGGCGCCTGCCCTGCATGGAGACCCCCATTAAATAAGAGCTGCCCCGAGTGTGGGAAGGCACCGCCACACACGCACACCCTCCCTCCCTCCCGAGGAATGCACCGCCTACAATAGAAACCCGGCAGGGAGCAGCGGGAGCACCGCGCTCCCCGCGCTGCCCGCCGCCGGCTCCTGCCTCCCGCCGGCTCCTGGCTCCCCCCTCTCGCTGCACGAGGAAGCCAGGAAAGTCCCGGTGGGTGGAACCAGGATCAACCCTGCTGCTGGGCTGGATAAGCTCGCAGGCTTTTCCGCCTGGCAGAGGGAACATGAAACCAATGGGAGTGAAAGTGAGACGCAGGGGGAGAGCGAGAGGCAGAGGCGAGCGGAGCCCGGCAGTTTCTTCTTTCCCAGAGAAAGGGGAAGAGACTTTTGGGGAAGGTGAGACGGCAGGAAGCGAGTGACCCCACAGAAGGGGTCCGGTTCTCTGAAGTGTTGCTTCATCCCCCCCATTTTAGCAGAATTCACAAGAGGCTGCCCGTTGCACAATGTGCACCTTTTGCACCAAACCGTCGGGGCTTAGGCCCAAAATCGGATGTTTGTCTGCTCTGGGGCTCATCTTCTCCAAAATCATCTTAATTAAAAATCTTAACAAAAAATTGTGCTGTCACAGGAGTCTGTTATTGCTACTTGGAAAAGTGTGATTTTACTGTACTTGGGGGAAAAATGATGTCAATCTTACTTGACTGACAGCTGCTGTCCCTGGTAGAGAGGGGCTGCTGCCTGTGGAGATCCTCTGGAGCTGATCAGCAGCACAGCCAGGAGGAACAAGCTCTGCTGGCAGCTGATGTCCTCCAGTGGGGGGCTCCTGTATCCCAGGGATGTTCCTTGCTTGCTCCCTGCCACTCTGCAGCAGCCCACCCTCCACAAGGAAATCCACTCATTTAGGGAGTCCTTGGCATGGAGATGTTGCCATTTAGACTTACCCAGACTGTTGAAATTGGATTTTTTTTGTCCCTAGGAAAGTTCTCAAAGAAACAGAAACTTTCTTCGATGTGTGTGTGCACACAGTGATCATCAGGAACTTCTCCTTTTTCCCTGGGTACAGAAACAGGCTGGAAACTTAAACACTTTTTTAGTGAGAGAAGTTTGGTTTCCCCCACCTCCTCATGAAAAGCATTTCAGATTTGGGTTTTTAGAAAATAAGATCAAAGAAAGAAAACTATTTTCTCATGTCCCAGGCTATCTGTAACATCCCTTTCCGCCATAAAAATTCAGCCAGCTCTTCTCACTTCAGTGACACTGCAAAAAATCCTCCTCTTGCAATAGCTGTGTGCAGCTCCTGATAACTGTGAGAGCTCCAGGTCATGCTCTGAGCAGAACAGGTGGTTTGGTCAGCGAGGCTGAGGCTGCCAGCAGAGCAGACAGGGAAGAGACCAGGGAAAGAGAAAGTACGAAAGGGTAAGCAAGAAATAGTCAAAAGCAGGATGGTGCAGGGAGATAAGAGAGAATCCTAGAGTGGTTTGGGTTGGAAGGGATCTTAAAGGTCCCCTAGTTCCACCCCCTGCCATGGGCAGGGACACCTCCCACTATCCCAGGGTGCTCCAAGCCCCAGTGTCCACCCTGGCCTTGGGCACTTTCAGGGATCCAGGGGCAGCCACAGCTGCTCTGGGCACCCTGTGCCAGGGCCTCCCACCCTCCCAGGGAACAATTCCTTTCCAATATCCCATCTAGCCCTTGCCCCCTGGCACTTTGAAACCATTTTCCTTTGTCCCATCACTCACTTTTTACACCTTGTAAAAAGTCTCTCCCCATCTTTCCTGTAGCCTCTTCAGGCCCTGCAAGGCCACAGTGAGGTCACTCTGAAGGTTTTCTTCTCCAGGCTGAACAATCCCAGCTCTCCCAGCCTTTCCTCCCAGCAGAGCTGCTCCATCCCTCTGATCCCCCTGGTGCCTCCTCTGGACTCTCTCCAGCAGCTCCAGGTCCTTCCAGTGCCGGGCCCCAGGGCTGGGGCAGCTCTGCAGGTGGGGTCTCACCTGAGGGGGCAGAGGGGCAGAATCCCCCCTGCCCTGCTGCCCACGCTGGGGCTCAGCCCAGGGCAGGGGCGTTCAGGGCTGGCTCCTGCCCAGCCCCTCACCCAGCACATCTCTGGAAAGCACCAAAGGCCGTGTGCTCCAATCCCAGCCAAACCACATCACTCCTGTCACACCTTAGACAAGTGACTGACTCCGTTTCCTTCCTCTGTTCATTGTTTGTTTTCATTTAGACTGTAAAACCTTGGGGACAAGGACTGCTCTCTGCTTTTACAGGGCCCAGATCTGATTTCAGGGTAGGTGTGGCTCCATTTATCCTCAAATAAAAGCTCATATTTCTGTGAAATGCTGTGTAGACATGTGATTTTTTTTTTTTCTGGAGTCCTAGTTGCATATTCTAGGGAAAAATACTAAAAAAATGATACTAATATTTTGACCACAAGTGCCAAAGCTAATTTCCTCTTCACTGTGAATGCTACAAAAAGCTTAAAATACATTCAAGGCACGGGCCTTGCCAGCAGATGGACACAGATATCTCCAGGGAACACGCAGGAATTTATTTTTATTTTATTTGCCAAGGATTTCCAGGGAGCCAGCTCTGAGTTACAACAGCTCGTAAGAGCTTCCA
This sequence comes from Cnemophilus loriae, assembly GCA_013397755.1. Taxonomy (NCBI): domain Eukaryota; kingdom Metazoa; phylum Chordata; class Aves; order Passeriformes; family Corvidae; genus Cnemophilus; species Cnemophilus loriae. Next base: position 253,543 of record VZTF01001853.1, on the reverse strand, counting down.
GGGGAGCCAGCTCTGAGCTACAACAGCTTGTAAGAGCTTTTATTGGCCTCAGCCTTCTTGCAGTGGTGACCTGCAAACCCTTGGCTGGAAGAGGGTGAGCAGCAGGAGCTGAGCTCTTGGGATGAGGTGAGAACAGGCTCAGGCTCTGCCCCGGCTTTGAGGCCACGCTGAGAATTTGCTCTTAAGGATCCCAAGAGACAGAGGAGAAATTTCCTTTTTCCTGTGCAGATGAGTGTGCCTGGCAGACAGGAGCCCTGTACTTGCCAGGGGGGAGCTCTCTCAGCGAGGCAGCTCTGGAGCTGCCAGGAGAAACCCAGCACTGGGATGCACTGGGATGCACTGGGATGCACTGGGATGCACTGGGATGTTCCCCAGCCATCCCTGGCTGCAGGACAGGGAATGGGGACCTTGGGGTCTCATCTTTCCCATGAAGGGATCTGGATCACGGCAGTCGGGGCACGGGCAGGGACGGTCCCGCTCGGCTGTCAGTCAAGTCACATCGTGTCACATCATGCCACCCTTCACACGTCTCCTGCTGCTCCCCGTTTGTCCCCAGCTTCTCTCTCAGCCCAGCCTGTTGTGCAAATTCTCCCGCTCTTGTCAGACATGTCCCAGCCTGTGATCCTCGAGTAGTTTCTATTGATTAGAGAAATCTGCAGGGTTTACCCATCGCTGCCGCAGCTCAACGAGCTCTACAGTGGGCAGATGTTCTGCTGGGGAGTTACTGTGGGGCTCAGAGGTGTTTTTGAAGAGCCGAAAAAGTATGAAAGGAATTAGGGATCCAAAGAATACAGCTTGGCACTGGGGCATGTCACTGCCGTGCTGCTGAGTTTTCTGTCTGAAGCGCTTTCTGTTCTCCCTGCGTGTTTGTGCCTGATGTGTCTGAGGGCATCTTGTCTGAGGACAAGCTGGATCACATCTAGAGTGAGGAGAGAGAAGTGCACAGCGATGGTCTGACAGCTCTTCCTGTCTTCAGCATGGAAAATTCTCCGAGTATCAAATCTTTATTCATTCCTTGTGTACATCAGGTACTGGCTGTGCTCAGCTTTTAGGCTCGTCGTGACAAGGACATTGGAGTGTGTCCAGGGAAGGGAATGGAGCTGGGGTAGGGGCTGGAACCCCAGGAGGGGCTGAGGGAGCTGGGAAAGGGGCTCAGCCTGGAGAAAAGGAGGCTCAGGGGGGACCTTGTGGCTCTGCACAACTCCCTGACAGGAGGGGGCAGCCAGGGGGGATCGGGCTCCAGCCCCTCGGTAATAAATGACAGGAGAAGTGTAAATGGCTCCAAGTTGTGCCAGGGGAGGGTCAGGTTGGATATAAGGAAAATTTCTTCACTGAAAGGATTGTCACGCTCTGGCACAGACTTCCCAGGGCAGCGGTGGTGTCACCATCTCTGGAGGGATTTAAAAGCCGTGTGGATGTGGCACCTGGGGACACGGCTTAGTGGTGACCTTGGCAGTGCTGGGGGAAGGGTTGGACTCGATGACCTTGGAGGTCTTCTCCAAGCTAAACAATTCTATAGTCGGACCATTCTATGTCTGTGTTTTAAGTTTCGAAGCTTGCAGTGAGCATGGAGAAAAAGTAACTGAGCATTCAAAGGCCATTTCACAGATTTTCTAAGGGTTTTCAAAGTGATTTTCGTTCACTGTGTGGGGAATGCTTCACGTTGTATCTGCGCCACCATTTCTGCTGAATCCTGAGAGACTCCCACAGAAAGACAAAGGACAGAGCATCCCTCAGCTGGGAGGAGAGGGGGAATCAGGGTGTGAATTTGCTCCCCTTGATCTCATCATTTCCTTCCCGCTCGGCGTTTGGTTGGATCACCTGGAGTCTCCCACCAGAGGGTTCACGTGTCAGAGGTGCAGCAGGACTGAGGGAAGGCAGAGGGATGGGAGGGCTCCTCTTGGCATGACCAGCTCTTGGGACATCACCCGTGCTGTGGAAGGGTTTTCTCATGGGCACGGGCAGGTGGGGGGGTGTGTCCGGAGGGGCTTTTCAGGTCACTCCTTGCCCTTGCACAACTCCCGACCCCCAGCGAGCAGAAGTAGGGCAAACCCAGCTGCTGTATGGAAACATTTCCCAGTTAGACGGGGTTTGTCAGCAGGCAGGAGACGGGGACCAGCCCCTCAAACACCGCTTGCCGTGGCATGACATAAGACGGGAAGGAGTGGGAGGGAGCGGGATGGTTCCCCACCTCAGCCGCCGTGTCCCTCATGTGACCTCCCACCTCCGAGCTGCTGCAGCGCTCCTCCTGCCGCCGCTCTTCCCTCCCACGCACACGGGTGAGACGCTGGGCTGGGCGGCGCTGCCGAGGTGTCAGCAGCTGGGAGGAATGTCATGGCCCAAAGGGATGCTGCTCCCGCGTGTCCTTGGCTCCAGCCCACGGCTACAGAGGAGGCAGGGGCTATGGGACGGCAGCTGAGCCGTTCCAGGCACTCCGGGAGAGCCGTGCAGGGTGAGTCCTGGCCTGTCCCCTCGCGTGTGCTGTGGGAAGACAGAATGACATGGACAGCCTGGAATTCCTGCATTTAGAGTGGCTGCACAGGACACCGCTTTTGCTGGAGCTTTGCAAGGGAGTTTTGTACTGTCAGGCACAGCTTAGCTGGACATTTCCCCATCATTCCAGCTCACACCAGGAAGCTGGCTCTCTAAAGTGCTCCCTCCATGGTCCAGGGCTTTGTTCCCCTCCTTGCTGTTGGCAGTCCCCAGCTCCAGCGAGGCGGAGCCTGGCCTCTGCCCCAGCCTCCCTGCTCTACGTGCCTGGGTATCCATCAGCAGCAAACCACAGCTGGCTGCTGCTGTGTGGACGTCGAGGGGTTGCTGAGGATACGCGGAACAGCGTCAGGGGGAGACGTGGTTCTACGTGACAAGCACAAACAGAGGCAGAAAATCTGGTTATTCAGTGCAGTGACTGGCGATTCCGTAGAAAGGATTATATGGCGTGGAAGAATGACTTGGTCACTGCCTTCCTTTCACACGTCACAGCTGGGCATAGCTGGACTTTCCCTTTCCCTTCTTTGGGAGTGATGCAGCCCAGAGCTGTCCCGTGTGAGCAATGGGATCATGGGATCTTGCGGCTTGCTGGCTCCAGACTCCGAATTTCCTGAGCAGGGCAGGGGTGACACAGTCTGAGCTCATGGCCATGGCCTGAAGTGCGGTAATACACTTCAGCTCTCGAGCTCAGTCTGCCAAAGCTTTGTTTCCCTTTTAACACAGGCCTTCAAGTTTTAGGCTGCCACTGTCTCGTGAAGTGAATGCTGTAAACACCCAGGGGGTGGGAATTGTGTGCTTTCCCTACAGGGATGCCCCATGTTTCCCCAGACAAAGCCTGCTGCTCCCATAGCCACCAAGTCTGCCAAAACACCCCCAGGCATGGCTGGAGTGCCAAGTGGCACAGCTGTGTGCCAGCCGGGCAAAGGAGCCAGAGCTGAGCACAGCCAGGGTGCCATTCCTGTGCTCCTGCTCCCCAAATCACAGGGCACCGAGCCAGGGTGCCATTCCTGTGCTCCTGCTCCCCCAAACCACAGGGCAGGAGCCAGGGTGCCATTCTCATGTTCTTGCTCCCTCAAACCACAGGGCATTGAGCCAGGGTGCCATTCTGGTGTTCTTGCACCCCTGAACCACAGGGCATTGAGCTAGGGTGCCATTCATGAGTTCCTGCTCCCCCAAACCACAGGGCATCCAGCCAAGGTGCCATTCTGGTGTTCTTGCTCCCCTGAACCACAGGGCAGGAGCCAGGGTGCCATTCATGAGTTCCTGCTCCCTCAAACCACAGGGCATCGAGCCAGGGTGCCATTCTCCTGTTCCTGCTCCCCCAAACCACTGGGCATCACCAGATCATGCAGGGACCCTTTCGCAGGAGGGAAAATGTCAGAAGCAAACCCCAGATGGTTCCTCAAAGCTCAATGAGAAGGGATTGTTTGCATGATGAAACGGGGATTTATGGATTTTCTTATCATGGAAGGTTTGTGTCAGATCTGAACCTTTTCCACTGTATTTCTGATTTGGCTGCAGCCTTTGCCCAGTGTGCTGACAAACCCACTCACAAGGGAAAAGGTTCAAATGCCAGGCTTGGCTCAGTGGCACAGGAAGCACAGAGGTGGCTGTGGAGGCACAGCGGGAACGACTCTGCCAAAGCAGAGCCCTCTGATGAAGTGCCACTTGGACTGTGAAACCCAGGCTCTTAATCCTTGTGCTCTGGGGAACACATAATTGTCAGCGGTGAAGAGGAGGGCTCACACTGCATCAGTCACTCTGATCACGCCTGGCCCCATTCCAGCTCCAGGCCCGGGCCGAGGGCAGAGACAGGAAAAAGAAATCAGCACAAGTTTTCCTCAGGACCTCGCTGTCCTTCTGTGTGTGTGGAAAGAGAGCGAGCTTTAGCTTTCACATCTGGGAGTAATTAATGACTTCCCATGTGCCAGCAACTTCCTGGCACTGATCTGACCCTGGTTTTCCCTTGAAATGAGCAACAGCATGGATTTATTCCTTGTTTAGCCACCTCCTGCCATGCTTGTGCTATCACATAATTTGCCCCTTTGTGCCATTCTCTAATAGCTTTATGGCTTGCTTTGGCCAAGGCTTTATGGATCATTTCCCATCAGGTAAATAAACAAAGACTGGGCCAGTGGCCTCTGCTGGCATTAATTTCAGAGCTCTCCTTCCCAACAGCTCACCCAGGAGAAGCACCTGACCTCTTGTGAGCCTTGTGATGTGTCAATCTGTCTATAAAAGTTGTTTGTGAGCACGGTGATACCAAGAAAGCCCTTGTTTGGGTAGGGAGAATGCAATTAATAATTCAGTTAATTGCAATTAATTGAATGCAATTAATAACTGTACGGGAAGAAACCCAGTGCCTTCCTGCTGTCTCTGGGCAGGATGTCCAGCCTTGAGCAGACCAGGATTTTAGAGCTGATGTTACAGCTGTGAACATGCACAGCTCGATTCACACTGAGTGAACATCAGAGGAACCCACACAGGAATTTTATCGTCAGCCTTCACTGCCAGGTGTTTATGGCCACCATCACCTGAACCAATTAAATTCATAGAATCAAAGAATTCCAGACTGGTTTTGTTTGGGGGACCTTAAATATCATCCAGTTTCACCCCCTGCCATGGCCAGGGCCACCTTCCACTATCCCAGATTGCTCCAAGCCCCATCCAACACTGCCAGAAATGAGACATCCACAACCTCTCTGGGCAACCCATTCCAGTGCCCCATCACCCTCACAGTAAAGAATTTCTTCCTAAAAATAATGCATTAAACAAATTAAATTATTGCCAGGATTGATTGAATTAATGCTAGGATGGGTTCTAGCACTTAGTAAAAATTTAAACCAGCAAGAGAGAGGGTGAAACCCCCACAATATTCCCCCTCCCCGTTAAAGCTGTAGAATTCCTTTTTGTAGGATTGTGTGGATGCTGAAAATTTTCACGGCTTCAAGCACATACTGGATTTTTTCATAGGAGTTCTTTGTGGGGATGAAATACTCAGGATTTGTGTGTCTCAGGAAACTTCTTGGGCATGGGATTGCTGGAAGCTGAGGGAGTGTTTTGAGGAAGCATTTTTTAGGTTTTCCCAGTGTATCCACATCTGCACTGGGGCTGGAAAGATTTGGGACCTGTGGAAAAGCCCCCGTTGGAGGTGTCCAGCTGCAGGCAGCAGACAACAGGCAGTGCTGGGACATTTCTGGAAATTACTCCACCGCGACTCCCTGATACTGGCAGCTTGTCATGGCTCCAGTGGGAGGAGATGGATGGAATCTCTGTGCCAGGTCTCGAGGCTGGAGCCTCAGAGTGCTGTGGGTGCAGCCTGTGCCCGGCAGAGGATGGGATGGCCACGCTCAGCCTGCTGCCCTCTTGATCGGTACTTTAAGTGACAGTCATGGCATTTCCTGAGCTGGAAGGAACCCACAGGATCACCCAGCCCAGCCCCTGGCCCTGCACAGACACCCCAACAATCCCACCCTGGGCATCCCTGGCAGCGCTGTCCAAACGCTCCTGGAGCTCTGGCAGCCTCGGGGCCGTGCCCATTCCCTGGGGAGCCTGGGCAGTGCCCAGCACCCTCTGGGGGAAGAACCTTGCCCTGATCTGCAGCCTGAGCCTGCCCTGGCCCAGCTCCAGCCGTTCCCTGGCTCCTGTCCCTGTCCCAGAGCAGAGATCGGAGCTGCCCCTCGGGAGGAGCTGCAGCCCCCGGGGAGCTCTGAGCTCAGTCTGTTCTCCAGCCTGAACAAGCTTCTCCTCCCGGCCCTTCTCTGTGTAATAATTACACATTTCCTGCTCGCAGCCTTTCAGCCCACTTCACGTCCTTTGCAGAAACCTGATCCCTTGGGTTTCCCAGGTGGGATGGGGCAGAGCATCCCCGGTGGGTTGTGGCCGCCGTCCCGTGCGCCCGGCGTGGGAGACTCCTCGCTTGTATCGCCCTTCCCCTCCCTCCAACACACCCTTTCTGTTGGCTGCAGTTCTGAAGAAGCTGCTTGCCCACACAAAACTCTTACTGAAATGAGAGATTAAGAAATAAATGCACTTAGCAGGGGCTGGAGAGTCAGCCTGCTGACTGTTCAGTTCTTCGGGAGCTGAGCTTCGAACCGGTGTTCTCAGAAATGTGATGTATCATGACAATTTCAGTGTTCCAGGTGGAAATGCCACGGGAAAGTACTCCAAGACTAGTTTGGAACTTCTACGTCTCTGAAGCAAATCTATATATCAGAAACAAAGCAGGCTGGGAAAGGCACATGGTTTGTCCGTGAAATTTTTTTCAGGCTGATCTTATTGTTTCAGCCTCCCTCTCTCAGAGGCTCTGGATGAAACTGTGTCATTTTAGGTATTTTCATTATTTCAAGGGGATTTTACTTCTGTTGACACTGAGATTACAAACCCACCACAGGTACTTTTTCGTGGAATGTGAAGTACAGATAAACAACTGCAGTTTGTTATTCTGAGCCTGACAAGAAGCAGGCACTAATCCCAGCCAGGGCAGAGCTCCTACAGTTCACCTTGCAGTGGGGTAATGGCTTACTGTTTATTGATCCTCCCCCTGGAAAAAGTATTCTAATTCCTTAATGAAAGCGAATCTTTCATGGAAGCGGAGCCCAAATATTGCTTTGCAGAGATGAGAAACAGCAGATTGCTGGGTGGACAACAAAGCACAATAAATTTCTTTGTGCTTCAAGACTTTTTGTCTCCTCCTCTTTTTTCTGGAGGGAATGTTACGAGGCTTAGAGGAGATGCTCAGCTCTGGGGGGACAGTGACCTCTCAGGCCCAGCCTTTTGCCAGGCATGTCCATTTGTATCTGCAGGGTTGTCAATATATATTTAGATTAGGAAAGATTATGATTCTCTTTAGCTAAACCAGCTTTAAATTGAGCCTCTATGACCCGGTGTATGACTTGAGAGCAGTTGTCAGGCAGCATTAAGGCTCTTTCCATCCGTCCATCCATCCGTCCATCCATCCATCCATCCATCCATCCATCCATCCATCCATCCATCCATCCATCCATCCACAAAGTGCTGACCTTGATTTTTGTCCCTGGAAGTTGCAATGTATGTGTGAGTTAATGTGTGATTGTATTCTCTGGGATTTGAGAGGGTGGTTCAGCCCGGAGCACAGCCCATGCAATTAAAAAAGGGACACTGTCGACATTCCGTGAGGTCTCATGAGTCTCTGTGGTGAGTGGGCAAATGCTACTCATAGTGAGCAAAGAAAACCACAACCTCCTGGGCTGTGAAAACCTCAGCGTGCTGGGATGAGAGGTGGGGGCACGGAAATTACAAAGGGGCAGAGGAAATTATTGTCATCTTGAACAAAATGTGTTGTCGTGACTTTGAATGCAGAAGTGACAGAAGTGTGAACGAAAAGGGACGGACTCCAGCCTTCACTTCCCTCAAGATTTGTGGTTTTTAATGCTGGGCAGATTCAGGGATGATAAAAACACATGTGGGAGCTGCACAGAAGTGCAGAATCCTCAGAGTTTTACAGAAGTACAGAAGAATCACGTTAGCTCCAGGCAGCATTTATCTTGTCTGTGTGGCTTCTCCTGTGAGGTGCTGGGTCAAAATTATCTCCCCAGGCCTCTCAATATTTGGGAAATTATTGCCCAGAGAAGCTGTGGCTGCCCCTGGATCCCTGGAAGTGTCCAAGGCCAGGTTGGACAGGCTTGGAGCAGCCTGGGACAGTGGAAGGTGTCCCTGCCCCATGGCAGGGGGTGGCACTGGATGGGCTTTAAGGTCCCTTCCAACCCAAAGAAGTCTACGATTCTATGAAATGCAGCTATTATAGGAACAATTCCTGACACCTGCTTTGCTCAGGCAGATCAGGCCTACTTCTTTTGAGCTGATGCCCAAAAAAAGTTGAAGAAAACTGTGGCTTCCCCAGAGGAAAACAGAGTGCATTCCTGAGATGCACCATTTGGACAGGAGGAAAGCTGGGAAGCTCCTCTTGGTTGTTTGAGGTGACATTTGTGAGGAGGGAAGTCTCCTACCAGGACGGTTTTGTCTCCCACCAGGACAAAATGTGTTTGCATTCATGTCTTCCAAAGGAATTGCTTTGCAATTCATCATTGATGTAAGATTGTGATTTGGGGCTCGCGACTGGAACTGTTTGAAGAACTGGGATGGGTTGGAAGAGTCAATCAAGTGAATATATAAGAATGTGCCTTCATCTTAACACTGCCTAACCACTGACCTGGGACAACAGAGAGCTGCACTCGCAGGGGCTTGACCACCCAAATACTGACCAGGGAGAAAACAACTGCACCCAACAGCAGTGCAAACCACAGAAATGAGTGGCAATAAGATGGGATCTCTCCAGGGAAGTGCCTGACCCCCAGGTTGTTGTGCAGAGGGGCTGCATGACCCAGCTGCTGCCATGAGCTGCTCAGTGAGGTTCCCATCCCTGGACGAGCGTGGTCAAGGTGGGCAGGAGACAGGCTTGAACTAGGAACACATCTGGCTTTGTGGGTGGATGTGGCAGCAGGATGAGAGAGCAGCCTGGGAAGAGCAGGTCTGGGGAAGAAATGATGGCCAACTCTCATGGTCAGCCTGTGCAGAAGGACCTGGTGGAGGTTTGTGACTGGTTTTATGCTTAGAGGGGCTGAGATGGAACAGTGGGACACCAAGGACGGTGCTTGCAGCAGCTTGAATGCACCTGGGTGAGGCCTGCTCTGACACCACCGTGTTTTGGTAAAAGTCACGGTGGAATTGGGATGGAGTTGCAGCTTTGAAGCAACTGGGCAAGTGGGCTTGGTGCTGAGAGGAGCTGCCGGGTGTGGCTCGTGAGGCAATCCTGACAGGCGTTATTGCTCTGTCAGCTCCATGGGGGCAGTGACATCCTGAGTGGGGGAGGAAGGAGACTTGTTGGGACAGCCCAGCCTGGGATGCAGGATCCGGGTAGGAGTTTGTGCAGGCTCATCTTCCTGGCTGCCTTCTGAGGTCAGGAGTTTGCTGCTTCTTAATTGAGCCTTTCTCACACGCCGAGGTAGTTAATTAGTCAATTCCTGAAACTTTTCAGCAGGGCTGTGCTCCCTCATCTCTTCCCGTGGGATCTCCTGGCACAGCCTCAGCAGTGGGATGAGGAGCCAGCCCTGTGCATTACGCACTGGCTTTGTGGGTGAGCGCTGCCTCGAGCCGTGACCGCACTGCAGGACACGACAGGAGCAGGAGCGCTGAGCGCTGCATCCTGAGCGCTCCGGGATGAGCCAGTGTGGACATGCAAATGAGGAAATCGAGACATCATCTTCTCCAGCGTGTCCATGAGCCTGGAAAAGTGATGTAACAGCCCTCACCTGCCAGCCCTGTTGTTCGGGCAAAGCCAGTGAGTCAGGGACCTCTGGGGAAGAGCAGAAATGTTTTGCACTGAGCATCAAAGCTGAAATTTCCGGTGGGTGAAATAATGGACTTGCTAGAGTACAGCAGTGGCTAGTGGAAGGATCTCTTGACACAGGATGTGACTCTGCCTCCATCCAAATGAGATTTTCACTACCTGATAAGGCTGATTGCAGCTAATTAAAGCTCATGACTTTTGTGGAGCTGAAGTAGGCAGGAGAAGTTATAGGTTAACCTGTACGGAAATCAAGAAGTAAAATTTTTTTCTTTTTTTCTTTTCTTTTTTTTTTTTTAACTGGGATCAAAGAATTATTTGAAAAGCAAAATTCTCTAAAAGCTTCATATTTTTTCCCACTTGCAGCCTCTCTGGTATGGCTAAATAAAAGGACAGTGGTTGATGTGAAAGGTGTTACTTGGGGGAAATGCTGAGAAACAGATGCTCAGCTTAATGGCACAGTCTGTGCTTTATCCCAAAATTATACCTAATCCTATACCTAATTATACCTCCAGGTTTTATCTGCAAGTGCTCGTCATTTCCCAGGTTAAACATCAGCTTGTTTTTGTACTGTCATCTAAACTAATTGTTACTTACACACAGCTGTCAGGACATAATGTTCGGCAAAATGTTCTGCCTCCGGAATGTTCTATCAGCTGATCTGGTGGGATTTGAACCCTATAAATTAACACACTGCCATTGCCAGTGGGAAGAATTTTCATATTTTTGAATCTTTTAGGGTAGAGAATGCGGGAATGTCATGGATAACTGGAGGTCTCTTGTGGAGAAAGGTTGTTTCCTTGTACTCTCCCCCATTCAATTATTTAAGGCAAATCACTTTTGGTTTTACACTGACTGGTAAAAATCTGGTCTTGGTAATCTAAAACCAGAAGGAAGGTGAGAATGTAGGCTGGGGGAGATAATAATTCTATTAGACCAAATATCCTGGGGGTATGCTGGGGAAAGAACACGACAGAAATAGTCGATGTTCCTTATGTAATGTCCCCTTGCCACACACAACTGTCCTGCAGCTCACACGCCAACACTTCCAGTTCTGGCCATATTATGGCAGTGATGTGGCCTTACAGAGCCACTCCAGCCCCACGCCTGTCCTGCTCCTCCGGGCTCACGGTGACTTCCCAATGACAATCAATTCCCTGTTACAGCCAGCTCCACGGGTGGGAAGGGGACAGGGACAGGGAAGGTTGGAGGGAAGTGCTGGAATGCTGCCATGGTAAATGAAACAAAATGCAGAAGGGTTTCAGCCTCTTTTCCTCATCCACTTCTTTTCTGTCTTTAAGTCTCACTACTACCAAGGTGAAGAATAAGGATTAGGACATTCAGAAATACCTGGGGAATCTGAGCAACACAGATTAGGGGGTCAATTTGGAGTACTGGGAAAGGCTCTGTGGTGTAAGAGTCACTGAACAATGAGAGAAGGGACACAAATCACACCCTGGCTCCCTCCCTTCTGCTGTCATAGGTGGATCAAGCAAGAATAACATGATTTCTAAATCTGCAGAATAATTTTGCCCTGTGTTCTCATCTCTTTGTCAGGTACAAGATGGTATCATCTATACTGAAGGACTAATGCCTGTTCCTTTGTAATTATTATTGATTAACCTCTTTTCTTCTGTCACCGGAAGATGAGTTATTGTGAAAAGCTTTAACATCTGTCTGTAGTGTGTAATAAAACTCTTCCATTTGCAGAAATGCCATGCAGGCTGCCATGCCATTCCCAGAAATCTTGCCTATTATCTGAAATTGTGAAGAATAGCAAGCATGGAAAACATCCTAAATAATCTCATTTCCTTGAATAAGCAATGGTCTCAAGAAAATGAAGCTGTAGAAAACCACAGGAGGGTCATCACAGTGACTTCTACAGCTTTCAGCAAAACAGTCTTGATAAATACAGGCAAATGAATCATCTGTGTGTGTTCATTTGGAGCTGGATGAAAGATGCCCCTGTGCTTCCTTTATCCTGTTCCACTGAGCCTTCAGCAGAGCAGCCTTCACCACCTGATGGGAGGAAAAGAAGGAGCTCAAATCATGAAGCTGTTCCTGCCTCCTGACCTAATTTAGAGACTCCTCTGGTTTGTTTTTCCATCAGTTTGTTAAAACACGATTTCCCTCATCTTCTCAGGTTCGTCTCCCGCCTTGTTCTCTGGGTCATTCCAGTAACATATTTTTACAACGATGAATATTCTTCTAGCCTTCAATCCCAAATTCCCAGTGGGATGTCTCACCACTGAGCCCTCTGGATTTTGAAGGTGCTACCTCAAGTCTTGGGCATTCAAGGAGAAAATCTCCCTTGCTGAATCATCTGGGACTGGTGTTTGGAATGAGTAATGGAAGGGCATTTGGGGTCATCGGTGCAAGGGGATTAATACTGTGTTTAATGGAAATTATGGACCTTGGAAGAGAAAAACTAGGGAATCAGGTAGAGAGGCTTCTCTTTTACCTGGATCTGGATTCTTCTTTTATTTTCCCCCATGCCTTTCTCAAACTGGGCTCGATCCAGGCGGCTGCAGCACCTCTGCTCTGCCTCCCCTCCCTGCCCGTCCCCACCCTGCAGAACCCTTCCTGTGGGTGCCAGGCAATCCATGCCATCCCTCAGTCACGGCTCCAGCCGTGCCTGGCTGCTGCCAGCAGACAGCAAACACCAAACACGAACAGGGTGAATAGTTCTCATTGTGGTGGCTGCTCTCCTGGCAGGGAAGTCGCCCAGCTCCTGGAAATCACCAGCACCCCTTGCACAATTCCTGGCACGCACGGCCCGCGGCGATGTGCCAGGAGCCACCTCTGGCTCAAGTGTCAGGGGACGGCTGTGCAGCCACGCTGGGAGCCCAGCACAGCTCTCCCACCCCGGGCTGACCCTGGGTCCCCAGCCAGACCAGCGCTGGCTTGTGCTCTCGAGGTGTCCAGCTCCCCTGCACGCTGGGCCGTGGTCATTTAGGGGATCGTTGTCTTTGGGAAAGGCTTTCACACATGGCAGGAGAGCTCTAGCTGTGTTTCAGGGCTTTGGAGTGCTTGGGACCCAGGGATTTTTATTGTCATTCCATGGAAGAGACAGTCAGGAGTAACATAAAGAGCTGTCACAGAGTCCCAGAATGGTTTAGGTTGGAAGGGACATTAAATCTCATCTCATCCCACCCCCTGCCAGGGGCAGGGACACCTTCCACTATCCCAGGGTGCTCCAAGCCCTGTCTAACCTGGCCTTGCACAATTCCAGGGATCCAGGGGCAGCCACAGCTCCTCTGGGCACCCTGTGCCAGGGCCTCTCCACCCTCACAGGGAAGAATTTCTTCCGCATATCGAACCCAAATTTCCCCTCTTTCAGTGTGAAAGTACGTTTGTCTCCTCTGTAGCAGCATGTCCAATTGAAGGAGATCCAGGAAAATCCAGTGAGGATTACTCGAGGGGTGGAGAATGCAGGCAGCACAAGGCACAGACACATCAAGTGTGTGGCTAAAAGATGATTACAGGGCTTCTTTGAGACCTACTACATAAAATGTCCTTGAGAGGAGGAAAAGAACAGAGAACTGATCAACACCTTAAAAATGTGCCTGAAAAAAAGCTTTAAACTGTGTATTCTGCACTGGCCAGTTGCTCTTCTTGTCTGGGCTTTGAATTTACAATAGGAAAATACAGGCTGGGATTCTGGGCTTCTTATTTCACATAACCATGAAGGTTGGAATAGACCTCCAAGATCATTGAGCCCAACCTTTGTGAAGCACTTGATGATTTAATCAGAAATTGTTATTACTATTATTACTACTCTTAATATTACTGCTGGTATTGTTATTGTTGTTATTGTTACTATTATTAAGCAAATTTCTTCAATGGCAAACATTTCTTAAATGCTAATAATATTTTCAGCTGTAATGTCAGTGTTGTTTAGATCAGTCTCTGCTGTTGAGGATTGCAGATCTAGAACAAAAATACTTTTAAAATCTTCTCAGGTTGCATAACACGAAAGTTCTGCTGTTTAAAATAATGGCTGGGAAGAAGAGAACCAGCAGAATTTACTGTGCAAAGAGGGTGAGATGCAAAACCTCAATCCCAAGGTGCATCCACCCCTTGGCACTTTACACTGAGCCATGTCAGATCTAAACAGAATCTTTCTGATCGAGATATTTTCCCCCTGGACAGAAATTTTGTTTGAATGAACTGAAGACTTGGAGGATGCTTGAATGATGCTGTCAAGAACAAACATCCATCATTTTCATTTCAATGATATTTGATTGTTCTGTTTCAACTTAGTTTGACTTAATTTCAAAATAATCCATCTTTTCTCTGTTTTGGTAAAAATTAAAAAATCCCTTCACGACACTACTAAAGTTAAATATTAGACAAATTAAGGAATTATATTCAGGGAATAATTTTCAGCTTTTCAGTCTGTACTGAAAGAAAACAAAGTGGAACATCTGAACACGGCCCACAGAAGGGAAATTTCAAGTATCATCTCTGTGGCAAGATAAAACCCGTGGCTGTCACACCATGAGACAGTTCCAGTGAGAAAAGAGCGATTTTTTAGTAATACAAACAGTATTTTCACACAATGTGCACAAGCACATTTCCAGAGTTGTCTCTTACGTCCTGATTTCACCAGTCAGAAACAATTGTTGCAATGTTTCCCTCTGCGGAGTCTTTATTTATCTATTTGTTCATTTAGAAAAAGGATGTGCTAAAAAATAGAAGCAGAATTTTGAGCCGTTTGACGATAAAATGGTGCAATCAGCAGAGTGCTTGTGAGATGAACCCAATGGCACAGTCACATCTGCGTTGCTGTGATGTTAGTCCAAGGATCTCAGTCCACATTTGTCACAGTTCCTACTGTTAGCTCATATTCCAAATGTTTGAGGTTACCAGAGGGCGCTGGACTAGACCCCAGTGAACACCAAATCTCTGATCTTCATCACTTCTCAGCTGGCCTTCCTCACTTTTTTTGGAGAAGCCTGGGAGTGACTAAATGCAGAAATACCAAAATTTGGGTCTGAGGTCATGCTTAGCCCTGACACACATTTGATTTCCCACAGCTGGACTGATGGATTGTTTTACCTTTCGACACTTCTCCCTGTACCATTTCGAGCTCTCCTTGACAATCTACAAGAGCACGAAGGATCCTCCAGCAGGAGCTGCAGCCAGAGGAGCTGGGGACAAGCTCCTGAGCCCAGCTCTGCCCTCAGAGCCACACAAAGCTGGCCCTGTGTCTGCTGGGACCCACTGGTGTTGTTTGGTCACGGGTCCTCCAGTGCCCGCTCAGGTGAGACCCCACCTGCAGAGCTGCCCCAGCCCTGGGCCCAGCACAGGAAGGACCTGGAGCTGCTGGAGAGAGTCCAGAGGAGGCACCAGGGGGATCAGAGGAATGGAGCAGCTCGGCGGGGAGGAAAGGCGGGGAGAGCTGGGATTGTTCAGCCTGGAGAGGAGAAGCTTTGGGGTGACCTCACTGTGGCCTTGCAGTGCCTGAAGGAGCTGCAGGAAAGATGGAGAGAGACAACTGACGAGGGACGGAGGGACAGGACACAGGGAATGGCTTCCCACTGCCAGAGGGCAGGGACAGATGGGATATTGGGCAGGAATTGTTCCCTTGGAGGGAGGTGAGGCCCTGGCACAGGGTGCCCAGAGAAGCTGTGGCTGCCCCTGGATCCCTGGCAGTGCCCAAGGCCAGGTTGGACGGGGCTTGGAGCACCCTGGGAGTGGAATGTGATGATCTTTAAGGTCCTTTCCAATCCAAGCCATTCTGTGGTTCTGTGACTAAGAGAACAAACCGTCCTTTTCTGCTCCTGTGGGGGTTGTCTCCCTTCTTTCCCAGCTGGCAGCTCCTAGGAGAGCCCAGGATTTTCACGATCACTTGGTCACAGTCTTGTGTTGAAACAAATTCCATCTGGTCATTCCAACCTGGAGACCGTTTGAGGCTTTGTTGTGGTGCTTCACGGCAGCATCACATCTCCTCCACACGAGCTCCCACCAACTCTCTTCCCCCACCGTCCAGCACCGTGTGAGAGGTGGCTCATTGTGAATCAGAAGCTTTCGTGCATCACAAACTTTGCTGTGGTCACTCTGAACACTTCACAGGAAGGACACTTTGTGACAGCCACCCACTGCACGTTTCCTGAGGGGAACGTTCTGGGGACACAGCTGACAAGCACAGCATGGAAGGATGCGGCCCATGATTAACACGGATCAGAGGATTGATTAAGTTGGAAAATGCTTAAGAAAAATTGCAATTTTAGCTTTTGTTTTGGTTGAAAGACAAGATTCACTTTTCTTGCTTTGCTGATGGAGGAGAGCAGCTCTGTTTAATTCAGGAAGGTCATCAGCCATGATGGAAAAGTTGCCAAGGATGAGAGGAAAGTTCCAGAAACAGGGCAAAGCTCGATATTCTTGCACTATTATTCACATTTCCAGTGAAAAATACCTGCTTCCATGTCTGGATGTGATTTACATAAAGATGCAGATGGGAAAAAAAAAAAAAAAAGAAGTAAAATCCTGGAATCCCACGCATGTGACCACATGGGCTGAAAATCCCTTTGCTTGCCTCAACACACTCTCTGCAAAAGTGTTTCCTCTCCTCCACTGCGTCCGGGGGTGGCTGAGAAGGCCACTCCCACGCAGAGAAACTGCTCTGCAGCTCCTTGACGAGCGAGGCACCGAGGAATGATGCGGGCGGGACAGCTCCAGGGAAACCCGGAGCTGCCAGAGGAAAAAGGGATCGAAAATAAACTTTTTTTTGTCTTTTCCAAGTACTTGTGCTCGAAAGGAATGCAGTGAGAGAAACCAGGATTGTGGCGGGGTGACACTGCTCATTTGGCCCAGGGAGGGGAAAACACCGAAATCCAGGGAAGAGGAATTCCAACTTGTGCTCTGTGGGCAGCTGGAAGTGCTGTTGGGTTTGTGGCAGTGCTGGTAAAATTGGGACTGCTTGCTCCCAGTCCAGTGAAATCAGTGGAAGGAGTTCTACAGCTTTTGGTAAAGGTTTGAGTCAGGCCTCATTGCACCAAATTGCTGACAAAACCAGGCGTTTGCTTTTTATCTTTTTAAAAGTCAGCAGGAGAGAGGCCAGAAAACCAAGGGGTGAGGTTAGGCCTCTCCACTTGGTGAGAGTGAGACTGTGTTGGGAATGTAATGTCCATTTCTGGATCAGGAGACTGGGATGGAATGGAATGGAATGGAATGGAATGGAATGGAATGGAATAGAATAGAATAGAATAGAATAGAATAGAATAGAATAGAATAGAATAGAATAGAATAGAATAGAATAATCTCAGTTGGAAAAGACCTACAAAGATCATCTCGTCCAACTGCCAGACCCCTATAGGGCTGACCAAATGTTAAAGCAAATTCTTAAGGGCATTGTCCAAAAGCCTTTTAAACACGGCCAGGCCATTCCTCTCCAGGACTTCTGGTCCAGTGTTTGACCACTCTCTGTAAAGAAATGATTCCCAGTGTGGAGTCTAAAGCTGCCCCGATGCAGCTTTGAGCCATTCCCACGTCCCATCCCAGGCAGCAGAGATCAGCACCTGCCTCTCCACTTCCCACAGAGATGCTCAGGGTCCTGCCCAGCACAGCCTGGGAGGTGTTGAGGAAGCTGGGCTGGGTTTTCTGGCAAAGGGGAGCAAAGAGTCCTGGCAGTGCCAGATAATGCACCCAGGGACCTTTCACAGCCACCACTGCCTTTTAGGGGCTTGATGGTGGAAGCTGGGATAACATTTCTCACTCAGAGGGTGATAGAGCTCAGGAACAGGCCCTCAGAGAGGTGTCTGAAACCCTTCCCTGGGGAGAGGTCAGGACTTGGCCAGAGAAAGCTGTGACCAAACTGATCTTGGGCCAGTACCAGTCTTGCTTTGAGCAGGAGGGCGGGCTACAGATCCCCCAAATCTGATCCAGCCAAAATACGTATTTATATCCACATGTAGCTCTTTCGGCCAAGGACTGTGATTAATTAAAGCTGATCATGTTATTAACAGTCATTTAAATAGCACCCTTGTAGTGTAAAGTTTATCGTGTCTCAGATATTGTGCAAAGTGAAACAATCCTTGGTTATGCAGCCAAATTCCTGCTACTTCCTGAGCTAACTTCTTCCAGCTTTGCTTAACTGGGAGAAGTGACCAGCAAGACACTTTTCCAACTCATAGCTCTGGTTTGGGACGGGTCCAGTTGTCACTGCATAAAAGTTGACATAGCAGAGAAGTTGCTTTTGCTGAGATTTTTCTGGGGAAATGTTTGGATGCCTTTGGAGATAACAATTGCTGCCTGCAAGGGGAGAGATGGCCACGTGCCCCTGCGAGGGGATAAGGATTACGATGAAGCAACACTGGCCAGCAGAGCAGGCAGCGCTGTGGATTTTCATGTACGTCATTGCTTTATTTTCCTAATTGTGAGATGATGACCACGAGCAGAGGTCGAAAAAGCAGAAGGAAGATTAAAGCAACTGCTGTGAGTCAGCAGGGCCAGGGGGTTGTGGTGCCCTGCCTGCACAGCTGCCCGGCAGACCTTCCCTGGCAGGGAACATGCCCAGCACACAGCCAGGGCCCAGCTGAGCTTTCTCTGCCTTTGGGGCTGTGTGTGGGGCAGAGCTGCTGACAAGGCAGGGGGGACCTCACCCTCCTTTTGGCCTCTTCTGGGTCGGAGGACATGTTCACCTCATAGATCCCGAGCAGATGTGGAGCACACTCAGCCTTCCCTGAGGATGTGCAGGTCCGGGAGGGCAGGAGGCTTCGCCTGGCTCTGTGGTGGCCACTGGACTCCCTGCCATGGGAGCCCACGTGCCACATGTGGCTGGCAGCAGCCCAGGAATGAGAGTGAGGACCCGGAGGAATCCCAGGAAATACGTGGGAATGGGTTGTCATGGACAGCACAGAGGAGCTGTAGGAGGGGGGCGTTTTCTGGGGCAGGGGAAGCCCAGTCCTTCCCACAGCGCTTCCAGGTCTGTGGCTGCCCACAAGCCAACAGGAAAGGAAGTGTGGAAAAGGCTGACCAGTTTTTGGAAGCTCAGCAAGGCCGCTGGGCTCAGACAAAGCAGAAGAACCAAGTCTCCAGAGCTGAAATATCCTTTTGTTTTTCCCTCTCTCCTTTTCAGTGGCTGCAGTGGGAGAACATCCCAAGCCCTGCTCGGGATGAATCTGCACCCAAGGCCTGTGATGAGTAATTTATTTAACTCTGCTCAGCTTTTCTTTTCTAAAAGTTTTTCTCCCAAACACCAGTCTTCCGTTCCTGCCAAGAGCAGGCTAATTGTTTACTGGATTGGCCCAAGTCCTGGAGTCATTCAGCATCCTGGCAAAATCCCACTGATTTTGCAATGTCTGGTAGGGCCTGGTCACATGTCATCTTCCTGATTAAAGAACCCCAAATCTGTGTGTGTCAGAAAAAGACCAAGAGCAGCAGAAAGCATGTGCAGGGCTCCTTAACGTGCACAGTGCAGAGTTAGGCAGGAAGGAAAGAAATTAGGATGGGAAATGTAATAGGACCTTGAGGTCTTGCGCTGATGTTAATGAAAATAACAACATAAACCAGTGACCGATGGGCTGCTGGTTATTGTGTCTTTGATTAAAGTGAAGATTCATGTCTATTTAATATTAAGGCTCCACAAGCAGGGGAGAGGCTGTTTGAGGGCACTGTGGCTGCGGTGGAAGGAGCAGAAGCTGGATGCTGTACCTCACGGGCATGTCTGAACACATGTGAGATGGGGATGAGCGGGACCGGCCCCGCGAGGACGTCACTGCGCTCTCAGCAGGTTATGTAACTTGTTTTGTTTGAGCCTCAGCAAGAGGCCAGGCGTGAAACGGGAGCATGGAAAACAGGAGGCAAATTGGTTTAGCTCCTGGGCTTGTGGTTTTCGCCCTGGAGCTTCTCACTCTCCTCCCCTCCCCTCTCCTTAATTGAGCTCCTTGCGCAGTTTCAGGAGAAAGTGGCGAAGATGGGATCACTGCCTGTCCTGTCCCAGGATAAAGTCTAGGAGTGAACACATTTAATCAGCCAATTATCAGACTGAACAGCACTTGCTGGCTCCTGTCTACAAGACTCATTCTCAGGTCACTTTTGCTTTTAGCAGGAAAGTACCTGGTAGCATCAAATGTTACCACGGGGTTTTGCACTGCCTGTGATCAACCACAGGTTCCACTTGCACAGGACTTGGTTGTGGGCCTCTTTCCATCACTGAGATGGTCCGAGATTCTGGACAGATTCACAGTGGCCTCTCCTGCATGCTGAGCAAGTTGCCACCAAAGCCTCGCTGTTGAACTGTGATAGGTGCTGACTGCCTCAATGCTTGAGAAAATATCCATGAAATCACTGCTCTTTGCTCTGCCTCGAGTGATTTCCTCCCATTCCCCACCGAAATGAGTTGCTGGATGAATCAGAGCCTGGGGTTTTTTGCTGGTTTATTTGGAAACCTGCAGGATCTCTTTGGTTAGATAAAGATTTGCCTCTTAGCCTTGCACCTCTATTTGTCACTCTGCTCCTGCTGGCTGGGAAAGGGGGCAGAGTGCTCAGAGCTCTTTCTTTGAGCCACAACAGCAGGAGGAGAAGTGCCAGAGGTCCAAAGAAATTCTCTGGGTGGTGACAGGGAAAGGGGGAAGGGAAAGGTGCAGCTCCAGGGGTTTTCCCTGACTCACACCATGGCCATGGGCTGCCCAGGCCTGGCTGTTGTGGAGATCAGGCTGTATGATTCCATGAGTGCCCCAAACAAAACGTGTTGGGTTTGTGTCTCAGCCGAGAATGGGCTGGGAATGCTCCTCTCCCAGACTGGATGGGGGCCTGGGCTGGGATGGCTCCACGGGGAATGGGGCAGCTCCATCCCAGGGCACAGCTCGGGGAGGCTGAGGGAGGGTGGAACTCAGGATGGTTCTTCTGTGCTTGATATGTGGGAGCAGTGAACGGAGGGGAACTTGTGCATTTTCATCCTAAAAATGAAAGCAATGAGAGTAATGCACACGAATAAATGCCTAAGTATCATTTCCAAGGTGTAAGGCATCCAGCACTTCCAAGGGAAGTTGAGGAGAGTCGATGATTGCTTATGACCTGTGATTAATTTTTCTTAATATTTTCTAGAAAATAGAAAAGGATTTGACTTTCCATTATATGAGACAGATAATTATTTTCCAGCATAAGGTTACATTTTTTTTTGACCATTCCTTCTATCTCAATATAATGAGTCCTAAGCTCTAGTACCCCACATGTCAAGATTAAATTATTTCAAGTAAACTGAAATATTTTGAAAATCAGAAATAATGATTGAACAGCAACATTTTGAACGGAGGAATGCACTGAAATTTCACTTTCAGTCTGAGAACTGAAGACAGTAGCAGAATTAAACTTCTTCTTTGGAAGACATCTCTGTGATTGAAGTACACAAGATACGTGATGTACAGTTGAAATGCCTCCAAACTATTTTGAGTCTAAGCTTCCATGCTGAATTGATTGTGCTTCCATGGCATTTGGGTGCTGATCAGGAACACTGGGGGAGCTGCCTTGGATCCCTTTGTCCCAGGGGCTGTGTCCCATAGGTTCATACAGATGAAAACTCGTCTGTGAAAGCCTTCTGAGCTTTCTCCAAGTGCACCTGCCATCGCTTGCAGTCTCTCTGATAACGTTAATCCCGTGCTTCCGAGCATGCATTTAGGATGGAGAGTTGGAGTAATGTCAGGCATGGTTTAGGTGTGTTTTATTGCAGATCAAGAAGCAAACCTCAGACAGGATAGGGGCAGATATTTTCTTGGATCCCAGCTCATTTTGTGCGAGTGCTTTTGGGGGATGGTGAGAGCAGGGATACACCTCCAGCAGGGCTTGAAATGAAGACAGCTCAGAGTCATTGTCCTTCACTAACCAAAGCTTGCAGAGGACCCTGAGCCCAGCTTTATGTCCCTTTGTTGTCCCGTGCTGTCAGTGCAGGGGCTGGGACAGCCAGGAACAGGCAGCAGGACACGGTGTGAGGTTGACAAGGGGCGTGAGGGAAAGGTGACCCTCCCCATGGCCAGGAGAACACCTGCCTGCAGGTGGGCCTGGCCAGCCTCGCTGTCTGCCCTGGAGCAGCACCACCGCTCCCGGGATCACTCCTGGATGGTCCCAGCCTCACGCCTGGTGTGGGATTTGTCACACCCAACCCACCAGCATCCCACACTGTGGCTGCCCCATGCCAGCACCACACCTGAGACAAACTCTGCCCTCAGGCTGGTGTGGGCACAGCCATCCTGGGCCGTGGCAGAGCTGGGAATCATCAGGAATGCTGTCATTTCAAGTGTCTGCTGCCCAAATCTCAGAGTGTTTCTAAGCAAGCTTTACATTACATTCACTCTTTCAGACTCCTTGGAAAACCCCGAGCAAAATCCACTCTGAGCTCTGGCAAGATGACAGATCTTTCTCTTCAACTTACAAAACAGTTTTCTTCTTTCTCCAACTCCCACAAGAGTTTCTTGTGAGAAAAGGAAGCGGGCAGTGGTGTCCCAGTGCCTTTCCACTACGGAGTTTGTGTCTGGCTGTGTTTTCAAGACGCCTCCTGGTGATGTGACCCTCCCCGAGGTGCCGGAGGGAAGGTCACAGAGTGCAGCTGGAACACAGAAAATCAATGTAAGAGAGAGAAGGACTCGAGGAAATGGAAAGAGGAAGCGCTGGCCAACACCTTGCACTTCCTGCTTTTGTCTGTGGTGAGAGAAAATCCCAAAGACAAGGCCTAGCACATGTTTTCCAGGGATTCCTTTGTTTTTAAGGGAGGAGTAAGAGCCTGATGTCAACAAGACAGTGAGGCAGAGCTGGAAAATCAGTGTGTGAGGGAGGGTGGGCACTCTTGGCTGCCCGGTGCTGTTCCAGGTGCTGCTCCGAGGGCGTGTTTGGAACAACAGTGGAAGGATGGCACAGCCTCCTCTGGGAGTGATGGGCTTGTCCAGAAGACTCCAACAACTATGGACTGTCAGTTCTGAGTGTGGGGAGGGTTAGTTTAGATATCAGGGCAAGGTTCTTCCCCCAGAGGGTGCTGGGCACTGCCCAGGCTCCCCAGGGAATGGGCACGGCCCCGAGGCTGCCAGAGCTCCAGGAGCGTTTGGACAGCGCTGCCAGGGATGCCCAGGGTGGGGTTGTTGGGGTGTCTGTGCAGGGCTGGGGTTGGACTGGGTGATCCCTGGGGGTCCCTTCCAGCTCAGGATATTCTGTGATTCTGTGAAAATTCCTCCTGTGTGTGGAAAGTATTTGCAGCTCTTCAGGGACTCTCTCCAGAGCTTTTCTCTGAAACCCCCAAAACAAATAACTGAAACGAATTTATCAGACCTCTGACACGGAGATAAGGCATTCTGGTTGCCTTGGGGAAAATCAGGGATTTTTGGACCACCAACCCTTCCAGCAGAGGAGTTTTACCAGACCATCTCCAGCAGCATCTCCCAGATTCATTTTTCAGCACTGAGGTTCTTCCTTAGCATTTTTGGGATTTTAAAAAATCTGTTATTAGCAAGGAAGCACCAACTCTGCGGCCAAGGAGAAGGACACTCCACCAGGATGTTCTTAACCACAGTCATCATTCTTAACCACAACATCTCTGTGTTAATTATCAGCAATTTGAGCAAGCCTGGGCCTGGAGTAAAGCTTTGCAGCCCCTCCTGGCTCTGGGAAGAGCAGATCCCCTGGATATTTTATGTTAATACCTTGGTCTTTCTGTGGTTTTGATCAGAAATTCCAGCCATGCTCTTAGCAACCCCTGTTGATACAAGCTCCAGTGAAACTGGTACTTTCCAGAAAAAGTGAGAAAAAATCATAACTTGGTGGAAAAATCCGTGGCTTGCACTTTCTGAGACATTGGCTTTCCTCGCGGGGCTGAGCCCTGCAAGCTTTGGGAAAAACAAACAAAAAAATTTTGGTTTCAGTTTCTTTTCTGTGATATTCCCTTTTGTCTTTAACATAAACTGGTAATTTTCACTCTCTGGTGGGCAATTGCTAATGAGGAGTGGAGAAACAAATCTCTTTCTTCCCTTTGGACACTGATCTTTCTTGAAAAGAAAGATCAGGAATGACTGAAGTTTACATATTCAGTAATACAGGTCCCCGTTAAACAGGGGCTAAATGAGGTTATTTGGTCTGTGTAGGCTCAGACTATTTTAAAACCCTGGAATGTGAGCAAACTGCAGCCTGTAAAAATCATCAGGGGAAAAACTTCCTTCCTGTTAGAAGCTGGGATTCCTGCTAATGGATGGGAGTGGATTTTTCTTTCCTGGATTGTGTGTTGTAGTGACTGCTGTTCAACGCACTCACTTTGCCCGTTCGATAGGATTTGGGAAGAATGGTAAAACCAGATATTTTCTAGGAACCCTTTGAGATGGATGAAACTAGATTAGCTGAGTTATCTCTCAGTTATTCAGGGGACTCCGTGACTTGGCTGCTTTTCACTCTGAGTTTCACTGTTTTCTCTTTCATCCTCGAGCTTCCTCTCTGGGTGGTTTGGTGACAGATCCCTGGATTTACGCATTTCCCCGTGTTTTTGTAGATGGCTGGGGTAGCAGCAGGAGGGAAAACTTGCAGAATTGAACAAAATCAGCGATGTGACCTCGAGCGAGGGCCGTGAGTCATTTCTGTTTGGGGGACACGGTGAGGAAAGCCAAGCAATGAAGGCTCACCCTGACCGAAAGGTGATGAATTCAAAATCACCCAGAGGAGTGATTCTCCCCTTCACATTGCTGACTAATTAATTAGTCTGTGCCTATTGCACCTCAGGGGGTTGGAGTGGTGAGATTTTAATGTGATCTCTCTTGATACAGCCTGTCCAGAAGAGCTGAGACCAGGGGATCTCCTGGAGGGATGGGCTGGGGCATGGGACAGGCCTTGCCCTTTTACCGGCTGGATACTCCTGCTTTTCACTCAAGACCAGCACATTTTGCTTTCTCCTGCAGTGCTTAAACCAGATTTACTTCACTTTTAAAAGGCTCAGCCTTCAGCTGGCAGTGCTGCTGCTGAAGTGCACCCTTGACAATAACATCCCAATGAATCTGCTTCCATAAATCACATCCTTCCTTCATGAAAGCAAATCTCTGACTGGAAATTAAAAACAAAAAACAAACTTGGAACTGTGCATGGCATGTACCTCATAGGGCAGATAATTAGTAAAGTTATTTTCCAATTTCTTTATCTTTGACTTTACCTTTATCTTTCTAGTTACTTTGTCTAATCTTCATGGAATTTAACATAAGAGGACTTGTAGAATGAGTCAGGTCTGTTGTGTTTTCTTCTGCATAGTTACTGTAGTTTTCTTTTCAGTTTTATTTATTTTTTTTTTAACAAAAATCAGCTTAAGTTTTTTTTACCTTTGTCCTATTATCCTTTGAGTGAATTTATGTAACACCTAAACAAAATGCACACTGAAGTCTTTGTGGCTTAGTGACTTTTACACCCTTTAAACTGAAGTTATTTGGACCTTAAAACACCCCTAATGTGTTTTGCAATGAAGGATCAGCACAGGGTGCCCAGAGGAGCTGTGGCTGCCCCATCCCTGGAAGTGTCCCAGGCCAGGCTGGAGCAGCCTGGGGTAGTGGAAGGTGTCCCTGCCCATGGAACAGTGGAATGAGGTGACCTTTAAGGTCTTTTCCAACCCAAACCGCTCAGTGATCCCATGATCAAAGCTGAAGGGGAACACCAAGTGACTCACTGAAAACACTGGCACCAAGCAGAGCTATCTTACTCAATTGTTGATACAACGCCGTGGCCGACTTGCTTCAGCACCTGAACTCCTGCACCATGACTGTTCCTGCTTAAAAGCACTCCAGGATTTCAGTGGCTGTGTATTTTCAGAGCCTCTTGGTGGCTGTTAAACACCTGCTCAGAGTGAGGTCTGCACTGAAGTGCTCCTGTGCGTCAGGGCACAGGTATGAGCCCTTTCCAGGATGGAATTCCAAAGCTTGGACAAGCATTCAGCTAAGCTGTTTGAACCATTCAATCTTCACTCAGACATTTTACCCTCGTGGGAGAAAACCAAAAATCTGCCAAGCACTGGGAGAGCCTGCAAACATCTCTGCAGCTCTGAAATGAATCAGAGAACCACAGGGAATGACAGAATCAATTAGGCTGGAAAAGACCTCTGAGATCATCGAGTCCAACCGGAGCATGTAGTGACAGGACAGGGGAATGGCTTTAAGCTGGCAGAGGGGAAATTTAGGTTGGATATTAGGAAGAAATTCTTCCCCATGAGGGTGAGGAGGCCCTGGAACAGGCTGCCCCGAGAAGCTCGGTCTGCCCCATCCCTGGAATATTCAAGGCCAGGCTGGACGGGGTTTGGAGCAACCTGGGATAGTGGAAGGTACTTCTACTTTTCTGTCTCTATTTTTACATAAAAGTGGATGGGAAAAGGGATTCAAACATAAGGTAAAGGGGGAAAAAGGAAAGAAAACAAAGTGTGAAGAATTGGGAAAAAAACCAGCTGTTGGAACAGTTAAATGAGCTCCAAGAAGCTCTGGCTCCAAGGATGTGAGGGAATGTGGCTCCAAGGCCAGGTTGGATGGGGTTTGGAGCAACCTGGGATAGTGGAAGGCGTCCCTGCCCATGGAATGGGGGGAATGAGATGAGGTTTAAGGTCCCTTCCAACCCAAACCACTCTGGGATTCTGTGATTCTTTCACAGCTCTACGGGAGAAGGGCAGATCCCCCCTGCAGCCTGAGCAGTTGTCCAAAGGGCTCTGTGGTCCAGCACTGTGAATTCCTTTTCCACAGGGAATATTTGTGTTTCTTGGGCTGCAGGACCAGGCTGTGCCCGTCTCTACCCTAAAAGATGCCCTGTGATTTGTCTGAAGATAGTTAAAGCCACTCTCACCACCGTGCTCTGAACCAGGTGTGTTTATTCAGGAAAACACCTGTGCCCCCAATAGTTAAACTGCAATAATTAGCACAACACAATTTCACTTTACCTGGGAGAATTGTTCTGACATTTCACAGGTGTCATTGCTAAAGCCCCCAGTGAACGCTCACAACACAGTCGGGTTTGTACATGAAAAACACCCTTTAAATATAAAGGCTCTGCAGTACTGCTCATAATTCTGCCTGCCAGAGGCAAAAGTCCTGCTCTCCCACCACTGTCAAGCTTGAGGAACTTGGTCGAAGCCCTTGAAAATACATTAATATAAAGTATTTTAAAATTGCATACAATTAGCATTTTTTTACCATTAAACTTCTTCTTCCTCTAAAGCAGAAGATGTAGGAATTGCCGGTTTCAGATTGTGATTGATGTCAATATTGGAATCACAGAGTATCCCAGAATGGTTTGGGTTGGAAGGGACCTTAAACCTCATCTCATTCCCCCCATTCCATGGGCAGGGACGCCTTCCACTATCCCAGGTTGCTCCAAACCCCATCCAACCTGGCCTTGGAGCCACATTCCCTCACATCCTTGGAGCCAGAGCTACTTAGAGCTCATTTAACTGTTCCAACAGGTGGATTTCTTTCCCCCCGCAATTCTTCACACTCTGCTTTCCTTCCTTTTCCCCCTTTACCTTATGTTTGAGTCCCTTTTCCATCCACTTTCATACAAAAACAGAGACATTAAAATGGAAGCAAAGAGAGGAAGAAGCAGAATGATAAAAACCCAAGGAAACTGAAAATATACAAACTGAAGGAATGAAAAGATTGTCAAATATTGACTACACAGTTTTATATGAGAAAAGTAGCCTCAAAAGTGACTTCCAGTACTGAATTGGTGCTTAATTCCAAAATGTGGCTCTCCCTGTGTCAGGTCTGGACAAGGAATAAGGGGAATAAAAATGACCTAAAGTGGCAAATCTTATTCTTTTGTGTCCATAAATCTACCAGCTCGCTCAGCTGTCATTGTGTTTTACCTCACAAATGTGTCCTGCTTGGAGGCCTCAGTCCATAAATTATCCCTGGAAAGTGGCCATAAATTATCAATCCACACATTCAAGAATCTTTTCGTTATCTGGAACTGAATGAGGCTGCTGAGTGTGAGGTGGCTGGATGGAGTAAAGACTCACTCAGCAGCTGAGCCTGGCTTTTCTAGGCAGCTATTTTGGGTGCTCTGACTCACCTGGAGCTTCCCCTTTCACATTGGCTCCGAGAAGGAATTAGGGAGCCTAAATTTAGAAGCTGTTGACATGAAGGGAAATGGAATGTCAGGACTGCAGGATATGGCAGCTCAGGAAAAACTGATGGCTTCACTCCTGACGTGCAGCATCCCTGACCTGCACCAGAGCAGGGAATTCTGAGCACGGAGAAGGCTCTGCCCCCATGGAAATGTTGGATTCTGGGGTCTCACAACCTTCCCTCTCCTTGGAAGCACCTGAATTTCTCCTTGAAGCTGAATTTCAGACAGTGCTGTGCTGTCCTTGGGGCTCCACCCCTCTCCATCCCAGACCTTCAAGCTCCTGGGATCAGCAGTGAAAAAAAAAACTGGGAATTTGAACCATGGGGGCTGGGGGTGGGGGGTTCCAGGTCTGCCTGCAGAATGTGCTCTTCCAAAGCATTTTTCCAAGACCCTGTATCCTCACGTTCCTTGAAACCGAACCAATTAAAACCATTACAAGCTGAGGCTGGAGGAGGTTTGGAGGTCACTACGTGCAGCTCCTGTTGCCTCAAGTGTTGCTCACCAGAATTTGCATTTGTTTCAGTCATTCTCCCTCCAGAAGCTGCCTTTGCTCTGAGGTTTTCTCTTGCTGTTCACACCAAACACAAGTTGTACCACTTCCACTTTTTAAAGAGCTGTCAGTAAGGTCCCAAATATAAAAGTTTCTTATTTATTTTGCTTTTTAGGTTGGTTATTTGTGTTGAGTAGTCGCTTTCTTATGTCATCTTCAGGATAGGGTGCTCAAAAACAGTGGAGCTGCTTTGAATTTTTCTATCTAGCAACATTATGAAGAATAATAATAATAATAATGATTATTTAAGAGCATGAGCAATTGGCCAAGGATTTTGCAGAGTGCTGCTTGTTCTCCCAAGGAATCTGGGTGGCTCAGAGCAGTGCAGAGTCAGGCAGTTGCTGCACAGAAGGTCAGGGGCCCTGCTGATCCAGGTGGGATCTTTAAATAGGGACTGCTGGGCATTTTTAGGTTGCCACCAGCCCCCGGTTGACCCTTGGCACAGGCAGGGATTTCTCTCTAAGTGACCGTCATGTTTTCTCCTTGTGCTGAACACAAAACGAAACTAACCCAGAAGTGAATGTGAAAGTCCCTCCGTGAAAAATGAATCTGTGTCAGATAAGCCATGGCCTAATTTTCAGAGCAGAGCTTTGAGGAGTTTGGGTTGGGGCCAATTTCATGGGAGGTGTCATCGAGCCTTGTGAAATCTGATTGCACTCGTGGTTTCAAAGTCTTCACAGCTCTGGCACAGCGCAGATCCAGCTCTGTGATCTCTGATTTAAAAGCTGATCAGATTTCGGGTTGCTGCCCCCGGGTGAGCTGGGATGGAAATGTGTTACATCAGCTTGACTGCTATTGACGTCTCTGTTAAAAACTTCTACAGCAATTAACAGCAGACAGAATTAAGCCAATAATAGGCATTTTCTTCCCTATCGACCACGATTATGGATCAATCCTACAGATGCCCCATGGCCAAGCAGATATCAGATTAAGAGTGCAGCTTTATCAGTGACTGGGGAGGGCCCAAACCCCTTCACAGAGCAGAGCTGTGGGATTGCTGCTGCTCCCTATGTCTGGTGGGGTTGGCAATCACACACAGGCACAGAAAACCCCACATTTGCCCCAGCTGAGGACCAGGGGAAGAATTTGCACAATTTCTCCATGACTTTGATGCCTTAGGATTTCAGCTTTTATATTTTTCATATATTTGTAACCCTGCAATTCTTCAGTGTACAACTCTAAACTCCACGTACAGTGTCAGACACTGCTCTCCCATTTTGGTCAGACACAACAATTCCTCTCCAGGCCTGGGCATCAAGGGCACCTCACTGCCTCAGGCCCTGAGAGATGTAAACAAAAGTGAGTTGGGGGGAGCAAACTGGGGGTAAATGACTTCATTACCTGAAGCTGTAATTGGAGGATTAACCCCCAATATGCAAATGGACCAAACTTATAAAAGTGTGAAAACCCGTGACCCATCGTCCATTTTTGGATGTAGCCCCTGGGGGGGCTTTGTCTGCCCTAAAAGTACCTGAAGGCCCTTCAATAAATAGAACTGCTTTTTATTCCCTTAATTTTGTCTGGCCTCTGTTTTTAGGTAGCCCCAAAAGGCATCACCTTCAGTGCATTTAGGATCCCTCCCCTCTCCTGGGCTGGGCCCTGTGCTGGGGAAGCAGAGCAAGGTGTGGTTCCTCAGAAGATGCTCCTGGGCAGAGCCAGGACCCTCCTGCTGCAACCAGGGCTGTTCCCACAGGGAACTGCTCCTGCTGCTGCTGGAGAGACACATCCTTGCGGGAAGGACCAGCCTGGGTATTTTTTTAAATACAGGTTTGTTGTCAAAATGACCTGCTTCAAAAAACTAAGGAAAAAAAAAATAATAAAAGAAGGAAAAAGGATGAAAGAACGAAGTGATTTGGAGTCTGCCTAGCACAGGGCTTTGCTTCAGTGAAAGCTATTTAACATTTTTCTAACTGATGGGGAAATTGTCCACAATTAATGGGCTCTCTTTCTGGCTCTAATTTATTCTTATTTCTCAGAGGCAATGGGGCAGAGGCCAGATTTCTTTATCCAGAGGTATTAAAAAGCCTGGGGCTGAGCAGCTTAGCGCTGCTTTGTCAAGATTTTCTCCATCTGGCGAAATAATAGAATAAAATCACCCTGTGCAGGGAAAGCTGCTTTATTTCTTAAAGAATGCCCTTTCTCTTTCAATCCAAAGCCTCGAGGGAGAGGAGGAGTGGTGGGATCTGTGAGGAGATGCATATTTGCATTCCCTGACTGCTTCTATATTCAGGAGCTATGATCCCTCACTGACAGGCTTGCTTTAACGTCTCTGGAAATTGGTTGTGGGTATCAAAGTGGAGGCAAACAGACGTTAAAAACCCTATTCAGGGACATGAGAGATTTATAGGGCCCAGAGGGGTGAGGAGATCCCAGAGGAGGTTCCAAAGTCATAGGCAGGGTCAGCTGACTCTTCTGAAAAGGAATTTCTCTTTGCTAAGGAAAAAAAGAAAGAAGAGAAAACTGAATCCATGTGGTTTGGTTTTTTTCTTTTTGATTTAGTTTTCTTTTCTTTTTTTCCCTGAGTCATTAATAGCAGAAGGAATTTTTGTTTGCATCAATGTTTCTCAAAACTGAAAGCAGGTATCTCTAGCATTGAATCATATCAGTCGCTCCTGACCTTTGGAAAGTGTCTGGTGTATTTTGAAGTCACCTGGTGGACGAGACAAAACCTCATTGATATGCACCATCAGTTTCTGGTGATGTAAAACAAGAAACAAATTACTGCTCTGAGGAATATTTGGAGCGTGCTCACACAAACTGAGCTACATCAGTCACCAGCATCCACTGGATGATAAACCACCAGGTTTCTAGAGCCAGAAACTCAATCTATGACTAAATGTTTGCTGTGGAGAGTTTGCCAAGCTCCAGTCATAGAAAAATGTCAGTTGTGCAAGGGGAAAAACTCCAATAATGGAGAGAATAGGCCTTACTGGGATCCCAGAGATGAAGGGAAAAGGGGAAGGACTGAAGTGGCCCCAGCTTTGGGAACATCTTGGTCCCTTCCCTCCCCACACTGTAAGAATGAAATTGCAAATAAATGCCTGGGTTACTGCAATTCATGGAACAACAGGGCCTGAGATCCCTCTTTTATCCTGCATTCTCTAAACATTCCAGGAAGCCAAAGAAGCCCAAATACCACCCATCCTCTGGCCTGCCCAAACATCACAGCTCTCAGCTGAGGGCCACTCTGAAACTGTCTTTGGGTAAGTCTGGACCAAAGTCTGGACTTTGGGGAAGTCTGGAGTCCTGGCTTTCCAGAAAGTGCTGGTGCTGGAGGAGGATTCCCAGCCCAGTGTGGTCTGTGTCACACAGGGACTGCCAAACAGGCAGGGCAGCACTCGAGGAAAACACATCCTACTGAACTCTGCTATTTGCCAGATTTGCAACTCCATTGCTGTTTTAATATTTAATATGAAAAGGCCTGGGAATCCCAGGGGAGAACAGAGGCTGAGCACTCTGCTTAGACAAAGTCTCTGTCCCAAAGAGCTTTATATTTAAATAGAAAAGATGGATAAATAGTGACAAGGAAGACACTTGAAGGAAATGGCATAAAGTCCATAGCAGAATGCAGCACAGAAATA
Organism: Cnemophilus loriae; assembly: GCA_013397755.1. NCBI lineage: Eukaryota > Metazoa > Chordata > Aves > Passeriformes > Corvidae > Cnemophilus > Cnemophilus loriae. Next base: position 221,538 of record VZTF01001853.1, on the reverse strand, counting down.
TCCTGTAAATCCCATATCTCCTATGTCCTGTCCCAGAGTTTCAGCTACCAGCCCAAGAGTCAATAATTGCATCATTTTTGCTGTTGTACCACGAATCTACTCCAGAGTTGTCATTGTGTGCCCGTGGTAAAGAAAAGCCTTGACTACAAGCTTTGACTGTTGGTTTTTTGGGAAGACCAGGTTAAAACACTACTCCAATAAAATAGAGTTAAAACAGATTTCCCCGTGTCCTGAGTACAGGCGCTGTGCCAGCAGTTTATGACCCTAAAAATCTCCGTATTGTGGATTCTTGCCATGATCTGTGTTTCAATCTGTGTTTGCACAGATTGTTTGGAGGAACCCTTGGTGGGTGTGTGGGTTATGTGCTGGATAGTCCAACTATCCCACCCGGAGCCAAGCCAGGGAGCCTCTCAGGTGTGGCTCTTGCAGTGTTTTTTTCTGGGACACTCACGAAGTTCCTTGTTCACCCTAGGGATGAGGTGAGGTGGGAAATTTAAACCAAGGTGGTGCCTAGTAAAAGCAGGCTACTGGTGTTCAGAGCAGGAGTCTGGGCAGCAGCGGGAGGTCGAGGAGCTGCTCACATTCCATCGCTGTACCTCAGGACCCCGAGAACATTTTCATTGGGAAGAGAAACATCATTCAGGAATTCAGGATGGTTGAGTGTTACTGATATTCGGTCCTCCACTTTCAGATGTGTCAAGTGGAGCTGGAACAAGGTCTTAAAAGTCTTGTCTTGGCACGTTTCCGACGCGCACAGCGTGGATAACGTCTGCCTGTCCACCCTGTCGTTCACCAGCAGCTCAATCTTCAGGTCGATGGGGCTCTTGGAGCAGTTGGGAAAGTGAAAGTTCAAGTGGCAAAAGATCAAGTAGAGGCCTTGCTCCCTGATCACCAGCTCGTGGCTCCTGCACTGGACGGCCTCACAGATCCCCTTCTCCACCAGGCTCAGCCTGGAGCTGTTCACTGCGCTGGACACTGGAAGGAAAGCAAAGGGCTGTTAGCTCTGAGCTCCCCTGACCTCCATTCAGCCCTAGGACACTTCCAGCAGTGCCTCCTGGTAAAAGGAGACACCTGCTCAGCGGTTTCCTGCAGGAAACTCCAGGAAAACTCCTGGACGAACAGCTGGGAGCTCACACATGGAAGTGGGGCGCTAAAAATTCCAGCCCTCAGGAAACCCAGGACAGAGAAACGCATGAATGTTCATCTCCATTATTTTCCCACTTGGCGTTTGAAGGGAATTCATGGAGGTTGTACATTCATGTGTTTTCCATATTAATGGAGATTGTACAGTTCACGGAGATGTACATTCCTCTGTGCGTGTGCAGAAGGTAAATCTTTTATTTCCTTTTATTTTCATCAAGTTAAAAAAAAAAAGGTTCTGGGATCAGATAGGGGTTTGCCAACCACATTCCAGGAGAGCTAAGGAATTTTTTTTCCTATAAAATGTCCATGTAGCCAAAAGAGCTATTTGTGTGAATGACACGAGCAGCTCTTCAGACAGCTCTGAAATCTCCCTTTCCCAACTCCTTCCCCCCACCCTGAACTCCCCACTGACCTCTCATGTAGGCAGCAGCTCCCTTGGCTGGGACACTCTGTAGGATACTCGAATAGTCTTCAAAGGTGTTCCCTGAAGAAAACAACGGATTAACTCACTGCTCCTGAGCAGTTTTTTTTTGGTTTTTTTTTTTTTTGGTACTGTAAAATGCAGTCAGCTCTTGGTACCCGACTTCCAGCATGCAGGAGCTGGTTCTTACTCCTTGGCTGAGAATATCTGATCTGCCCAGGGAATTCAGAGCAGTGTCACTCAACTGGTAAATCTATGACAACCTAAAGCTCTGGCAGATTGCAGCTCTCAGCCAAGAAGAATTAAATTCCGTACCCTGCTTCTCAAAAATAGGAGTGATGGTTTTAAATTAAAAGAGGGTGTGGAATAGATACAAGGAGGAATTACAGTGAGGGTGAGGTGGCCCTGGCACAGGGTGCCCAGAGAAGCTGTGGCTGCCCCTGGATCCCTGGAAGTGTCCAAGGTCAGGCTGGATGGGGCTTGGAGCAACCTGGGACAGTGGGAGGTGTCCCTGCCCATGGCACAGGCTGGAACAGGATGAGCTTTGAGGTCCCTTCCAACCCAAACCATTCTGGGATTCTCTGATTCTATGAAACAGACATTATGTGCAGGTAAGCTTAATTTAACCAAGTTATTTTAGTGGAGCAATTACAGAAAGCTTTTAAAGGTTTAAGTGGGACATACCTCTGAAAATGGCTCTTTGGGTGCTTTTGGAATGTTGCTCTGTTCCCTCACGGTTAAAACGTGGATTCCACCAGGACCTTAAGTTGTTCATGTAATCCTAGAGTGGTTTGGGTTGGAAGGGATCTTAAAGGTCCCTTAATTCTACGCCCTGCCACAGGCAGGGACACCGTCCACTATCCCAGGGTGCTCCAAGCCCCGTCCAGCCTGGCCTTGGACACTTGCAGGGATCCAGGCGCAGCCACAGCTTCTCTGGGCACCAGGGACCCGAAAGCTGCTGCTGGAGGCGTCAAGCTGGCCCAGAGCAGCCGTGTCCCGGGAATGCCCCAAATCCAAAGCGCCGGGACGGGGAGGCGCCGGGGCTGCCCCGCCACAGCCGCGAGGGGACGGCTCCATCCCACGGGGACGGCTCCATCCCACGGGACTCGAGAACTGCTCCATCCCACGGGAACTGCTGCATCCCACGGGAGTCAGGAACTGCTCCATCCCACGGGATGCGGGAACTGCTCCATCCCGCGTGACACTGGGATGGCTCCATCCAACGGGATGCGGGGACTGTTCCCTCGCACTGCCTCGGGGACGGTTCTATCCCACAGGACTTGGGAACTGCTCCACCCCATGGGACACGGGAACTGCTCCATCCCACGGCCGCGGGGACGGCTCCATCCCACGGCCGCGGGGACGGCTCCATCCCACGGCCGCGCCCGGCACTGCAGGCGGCCGCACCGCACCGAGGAGCCAAGTCCCATCTCCTGCATCCCGGCACCGCATCCCGGTGTCCCATCCCCCGCATCCCCGCACCGCATCTCTGTGATCCAGTTCCTGCATCCCAGACCCTGCTCCCCACTTCTCCCCCTTGCATTTCACCCCCTTTCCATCCATATTCCCGCCTTCCATCTCCTCTGTGTAAGTTTTTCCTCCTCTCACCATACTGGATGTTCAGTTAATGGCACTGACTGTCCATCCCTGGGAGTGCCCAAGGCCAGGTTGGCAGGGCGTGGAGCACTCTGGGATAGTGGGAGGTGTCCCTGCCCATGGCAGAGGGTTGGAGTGAAATGAGATTTAAGGTCCTTTTGAACCCAAACCATTCTAGGACTCAGTCAGTGATTTTGTGATTATTCTGTCTTCTGTATGACACAGAATTGTCCCCTGAGCCCACAGGAAATGGACACACAGACAAGGTATGGATTCAGGAAAACACTGCACATCCCAGTGCTGCAGCCTGACAGGTGAATGGTTATTTCTCCTTGCATTTGCTCTCCTTTACGTCTCCTGGCCCTGCTGGGGCTGTGGAAGTGCACAGGAACTCAGATGGCAAACTGGAAATTTTCTATGTTTCATTCCACAGCTGAATACCAAGAATAAAGCAGGAAGGAGATTCAGTAAAGCCTTACCAAACTATACTCCCTCTCTCAGGGTACACAAAACTCTGAAGTTTTCCTGTGACTCAGTTTATAAAACTGATATCACAATCCCCAACCCTGCGACGGTCTCTGAAGGACCAGTTAATGCACAAAACTAAGGCCTACTAAAACTCGACACTGGATGTTGTGTCATGATCCTCACATGTCCCACTCTGCTCCGTGCTGGGGTCGCCTCACCTCGAGTCCTGGGGGCAGTTTTGAGAGTCACAATAAAAGAAAGACCTAAAGCTGTGAGAGAGTGTCCAGAGGAGGGACATGGGGTTGGGGAAGGGTCTGGAGGGGCCCATGAGGAGCAGCTGAGGGCACTGGGGTTGTTCAGCTGGAGCAGCCTGAGGGCAGAGCTCCCCGGGGGCTGCAGCTCCTCCCGAGGGGCAGCTCCGATCTCTGCTCTGGGACAGGGACAGGAGCCAGGGAACGGCTGGAGCTGGGCCAGGGCAGGCTCAGGCTGCAGATCAGGGCAAGGTTCTTCCCCCAGAGGGTGCTGGGCACTGCCCAGGCTCCCCAGGGAATGGGCACGGCCCCGAGGCTGCCAGAGCTCCAGGAGCGTTTGGACAGCGCTGCCAGGGATGCCCAGGGTGGGGTTGTTGGGGTGTCTGTGCAGGGCTGGGGTTGGCTTGATGATCCCTTCAGTCTCTTCCAGCTCAGGATATTCTGTGATTCCTTGATTCTAACGAGAACTCTATTTATATGCAGAGTGGGATAAGGATCTTAAATTTCATAGGATTCCTGAAACTGAGGGTGATGATAAGAGATTCAAATCTCCAGGCTCTTGCTGTATCTACATGACCTGATTTCTAAGGGGGTCTTGATAAGGAGGATGGATAAATCAGGGAGAAGCTGGTCCCACGCCCAAGTTCCCCTGGCTGGAGGTGTTTGGTGTGGTGTGTACTGCACCCTTTGCACTCTCTGTTGGAGACAGGAGCTGTGGATATCTTGAAAAAATTGCAATATTTCTCTGATTTCAGTAGTTGAAAGACTTTCGCGGAGAGCAGGAGCTCACTGCTCTCCAAGAATGAGTAAGTCATGTACCAAAGTCCCTTCACCATTGTGGAAATCCCCAAAGAAAAACCAAAGCCTGCTTTTGTGGTGTTAGTCATGTCAATATAGTGTTTTAGTGAGGGCACAGGCACTGCAGAGATGTGGAGATATGGCACAGAATGGGCAAAAACCCTTCTGGCCCTTATTTCAGCTAAAGCTGTTCTGGCAATAACAAGTGTCTGGTAACACACTCAGCACCCTGAGCCCACTCACACTCCATGTGTCCTGCAGGAAGAGAGAGATTATTTACAGAAACTCAGTGGCATTTAGGGGGTTTACCCTCCAAAGGCTGAAAATCCCCTGCTGCACAAGCAGCCTTTGGAGGCTGCAGCCCTGCAAGCTCTGCCAAGCCAGCCAAGCGCTGAGCCTGCCCACAAGCAGCCCAGAGCTGCCCCGACCTGGCCGGGCCTGAGGTGCTCAGGGTGTCCATGGCCTCTCTAAAGATCTCCCCTCGCTGACCTGGCTGCATTTTGCATTTCCAGAGCTGTACTTCACGTTTATCGGTGTCAGCAGGTTTGGTGTGCCTGCGTTTAAATTTGGTAACATCAGCTGCATTAGTCAGAAGGCAAATCATGGAAAAAAAAATGGTTTTAGAGAGACAGCTCTGGTCCTCGCTCTGCTGAGGCAGCTTATAACTGTTTTCTACTTTTATTTCTGAAGTTAATTCTTTTATCTGAAACATTTCAGCTCAAGCCAAGAGAGGCTGAAATTACCAGAGCTTCAGGACTGATTGATGGGTTGTGCTCACATCACCTAATTGGCTTTGCATGAGTCACGGTATAAATCAGAGGTAATCCCCCTGCAATCAATGGGATTAGATGAGCTTAAAAACACTGCGAGGAGGAGGAAAGACAAAGCTACATTTGGGGCTAAGGCCCAAGGAGACCACACTGGTTCCAGTGTGTGCTGTGAGGCTCAGGCACTGCAGATCTTCTGCTTCAAAGAAAGCTGCTGGTAAGGGAGGGGTCTCGGTGGGAAGCCCTAAAGAAGATATGAGGAGATAACTAATTTTTATCTTTTTGATCCCTTTTTACCGTAGGATGGGCATCCAGAGGGTGCAGCCCCGAGAAAAAGAGCCTGGCTGTTTCCAGGAGCTTCATGCAGCTTTTCCCCACTGAGCCAAAGAGGCTGTGGAATGGGGCTGTGGAATGGGGCTGTGGAATGGGGCTGTGGAATGGGGCTGTGGAATGGATTTCAGAGAAGCTGCAACTTCACTGAGCCCCCAGGATTTCCCCCTGAGGTGCAAAATGAACCCCCAAGGTTCTCTCAGATTTTCAAAACACAGCAGCACCTTGCCCAGCCAGGAGGAAGCCAAGGGCTCAGGGACACGAGGACACATGGGCTGCTGCCAGACAGGTCCAAGAGGATGTGACTGTGCTGGGGAAAGTTCTCTCTGCTGGCTGCCTCAGTTTCCCCACCTCTGAGATGGGTCTGACAGGAGCACCAGCAAAGGGCACTGAAACCATGAGCTGAAAGCGGCTTTGTCAGCATGAAGGATGCTGCTACCCAGACAGGGAAAGCCCCTCGAGTGGGGCTCCTGAAGCTTGTCCTGTTCCCAGCCATCCCTTGGTGACATTCCACTGCCATGGGGGTGGCATCACCTCTGGCTGGGGGCTGAGTGTGGGCAGGCACAGGAGCAGGGCAAAACCGAATTATTTTACGAAGTAAAGAAGTAAGAGCAGGCAACAAACAGCTTTTGATTCCTCTGTAACCCCCCTGGATTTAAGTGCTTATGGAATTAGGCGAGGTGATGTCACACATGTCTGTCAGCAAGCCAGAGTTAGCAGAATTTACCTCATTTCTCAGCAGCCACTCCCTGAAGTCCCTGTAGCTAATTTTAACTCCTGCCAGTTCAATGTCCTGCAAACAGCAGCCAAAGGACTGGCCCAGCCTTGTGATGCTGTGACAAGTGGCAGCTGGGTGACATCCTCTCCTGGGCTCTGTGACAGAGCTGGGCTCAGTGACAGAGCTCTGGGCTCTGCTCCTGGCTGTGCCCGTCACACACACACTGAGAGCCTTTGGTCCTCGAGAGCCCCAGGACTGCCACTCTGGTCTGAAGGGGACTGAACTCAGCTGCCAGCTTCACCTCCTTCCAAAAACACAAATTACAGAAATATCCTTTCTTTCCCCCCACCAAATTTAGGAAGAACCTCTTAGGAATTCCTCAGTGCACACCTGAGCACTGCAAAACCTGTGGAATTCTAGGTCAAAACTCTTCAAATCTCGGCCTGCTTGTCAGTGTAGCCTAGGTCACGTAACATCGTGAGCCATTCATATATATATGTATGTGTGTGTGTAAGTATGTGTGTGTGTATATAAATATTCATCTACAGCTCGTGTTTTAAGCACTGGAGAGAGGGCAGATCCAGCTCTGAGCATTCTGAGCATTCTGAGCCACGCCATCGGTGATGCCCCAGGCACCAGCCCCCGCCGTGCCGCACTGGATGCGTGCGGTGCAGTTCCCCGGGATGCAGGCCTGCGGGAGGCCTCTGCACCCTTCCGAGCATTTGCAAGCCCAGGCTTGCCCAGGTTTTTCAAACTGAGAAACACAACTCCTCCGCCCTGGCCTCCCAGGGGCGGACAGACCTCAGGCAGGGTGACATTTATGCCCACAGGCACCTCCCTGGACTGAGGCTGGGAAGGGAAAAACCTTTCCGGTCTAAGTGTGAAATATCCGTTCCTGAGGATCCCGGTGCCTGGGATTGGTGTGTAATGCCCTGCAATGTCATCACAGCATCACAGGGTCAGCGAGGTGGGAAAACACCTCACAAACCATCAAATCCAGCCTGTGCCCCATCG
>VZTF01001853.1:203505-214000 GCA_013397755.1 Cnemophilus loriae | reverse complement strand
GCTGCCCCCTCCTGTCAGGGAGTTGTGCAGAGCCACAAGGTCCCCCCTGAGCCTCCTTTTCTCCAGGCTGAGCCCCTTTCCCAGCTCCCTCAGCTGCTGCTCATAGTGTTGGGATCAGATTTAGTTGCAGAAGGCCAAACTGCCCTTCTGAGACATTGCTGAAAATCTGAAAAGGCTTCTTGGCTCATTGGCTTCAGCCTGATTTTCTCTACAGTAGCAAGTTTGTGACTGTCACCTGTATTATATTAATTTCTCAGAGCCAGATTTTTATTTGGGAACATATTTCCCATTGAAACTGGGGGTAGGGTGCTGGATTTCTTTTCCTGGTCTGTTCGGTGCCAGAGAAAAATACCTATAAATAATGTGTGTGTGTGTGTTCATTAGTATCTGCAGGTTTTTTTGGTTTTTTCCTTTTGTAAATGAGAAGAGATTTTTATAACAAATCTTTGCAGCTCAAAGAACAAGAAAAGCCATCAGCCCAGGATTGCACAATTCCCAGGGAAATGAGGCTCGGAGAGGCCAGCAAGGAGATGATGAGGGCTGCACCTTTCCAGGTCATCAATTTGTCTGTGAGTTCATTTTCCCCTCTAAAAAATGAACATAACAATGCCCCTCAGATCCACACTAATACGTGATTTGTTATTTGTGAAATGGGGATGAGTTTCTGCACAGAAATGCTTCCACAGGAAGAACATTTCACAAACACTTAGTTCGTGATGGATTTAATTCCTTCCCCCTGCTGCTCAGGCACTGCACCGACAGCGGCACGGAGGATCTGAGGAGCCTGATCCCATTCTTCACACAAACATTTAAAGAGCTGACATTGCATCGCTCTCAGCCTGTGCCTGTGGATTCCTGCAACCCATCCACTGGGGCCTGACAGCTGAGTCAGGGCTGTAACCTCCCATAAATCTGCTTTAGTGCCCGCTGGTGTTTAGCTAACAATAGAACATGATCTCATTGGAGATTTAAATTAAATCATTGCATTTTCCAGCTTTAATGAGACACAATTAATTCAGTGTTGTGGCTGGCTCTGGGCTCCTGCCCAGTGGCATCTCAGTCAAGTCTCTGCCTGAGTGACCTCGGCTGGACCCAGCACAGAATTGTTGTGTCACAGGATCATGGAATGGTTTGGATTGGGAGGGACCTTAAATCTCATCCATGGGCAGGGACACCTTCCACTATCCCAGCTTGCTCCAAGCCCTGTCCAACCTGGCCTTGGGCACTTCCAGGGATGGGGCTGTGCCCCCCAGGAGCATCTCTGAGATGCTGGCAGCGACACAGGGCTGGAGGCAGGCTGAGCACCCAGCTGGCAGCTGGGCAATGCTGGTTTTTTGCTCCCTTGCCCACTTTAACAACGCAGGAGCCCTGCTTCATGGGTACTGAACACACCCAATTTACATCTGGGCTGCCTCGGAGGCAGAATGGATCCAAATCTAAATCCACAGCAACTCCAGCCTCAGCACAGTCCCTTCCTGAATGTTCCTCCTGCTCCTGTGGGACCTTGCAGCAGTTGCCACAAGTCCCTGCTCGGTTGCCATCAGGCAGCAGCTGACAGAGCTCCCTGTGAGGGGCCCTCAGTAAATTACTCACTGGGTATATTAATTAATTAGCCTTCCTTTATGCATTTTCAGAGGAAAATAAAAGGCCCTGGCAATCTGCTCACACTTGAATGCTCTGTAACCCTCCAATAGAGACTGATGGGCACTGAGGGGTGGGCTGGGAGAGCATTTAAATCCACTAAAACCAGCTTTCAGCAGCTCTTCCTGATGTGGGCTCTCACTGTCAGCCCCCTTTTGTCCTTCACTAATGGCATCATCTGAGATCGAGCAGCTGAATTTGGAAATTCAGAGCAAGAGGATGCCTGGGATTGATATGGGCCTAAAGACAAAAATGCTCTGGCTGATGAAACAGCATCCTGGCCATTCCTGGAGAGAGCACATTGCTCCTTCCTGGCACCTGCCAGCTGCTGGTGAGGAGAAAAAACAACTGGCACAGGTTGATTGAGCTGAAATAAAACCACATATATATGTAAATATATATGGTTTCTATATGGTTGGTATATATAGTTTATATGTGGTATACAGGTGTATATATATGATTTTCTTTCCTACATATATAAATGTCAATGTAAATAGAAACGTCAATATAAATACAAATGTAAATATAAATGTAAATGTAAATGTACATGTAAGTATAAATAGAAATATAAAAATATAAATAGAAATATAAAAATATAAATATGAATATGAATGTGAATATAAATAAATATAAATATAAATATAAATATNATAAAAATAAAAATAAAAATAAAAATAAACAAAAATATAAATATAAATATAAATAAATATAAATACACTCTTGGACCAGTGACCTCTCTCTCCCTGCCCTGGGAATGGCCCTACCCCTTGTGCTTCACTTTGAAAAGCGCTGACCTACAGGTACAACCTCTGTGGCTCCTCCTCTGTGGATCACAAGGCTCCATACCTCAGATTTCTGAGCCTCTTCAGATACAAAATAAAGCACAGAAAGACTTGAGAAAAACTTAAAAAGGTTTAAGGGGATGCTTAGGCTGCTAGAGAGAAAGCAGTGTTTAGGGTGCCCTAGGGCGAGCCTGAGGGGAAAAGAAAATTCCTCCAGGTTACAGGAATTTTAAAACATAAAAAAAGCAATGGTCAGGCAAGATGTGAAGCTCTCAGGAAGGACACAGAGACACGCAGGGACTGCTTTGGGAGCTGTGGGCTATGGAACGAGCCCAGGATGGGAGAGTCACGGATTCAAAAATTACCCAGAATGCAGTAAATGGTGCCCAAACGCTGCAAAAACACAGCTGCAGAAAAGGTGATTGTGGGATTGGGACTCTCCAGACCTTGGGCTCCTCTTACTTAGAATCCTGGAATCACAGAATATCCTGAGCTGGAAGGGGCCCACAGGGATCATCCATCCAGCCCCAGGCCCTGCACAGACACCCCAACAACCCCACCCTGGGCATCCCTGGCAGCGCTGTCCAAACGCTCCTGGAGCTCTGGCAGCCTCGGGGCCGTGCCCATTCCCTGGGGAGCCTGGGCAGTGCCCAGCACCCTCTGGGGGAAGAACCGTGCCCTGATCTGCAGCCTGAGCCTGCCCTGGCCCAGCTCCAGCCGTTCCCTGGCTCCTGTCCCAGTCCCAGAGCAGAGATCGGAGCTGCCCCTCGGGAGGAGCTGCAGCCCCCGGGGAGCTCTGCCCTCAGGCTGCTCCAGCTGAACAACCCCACTTTCCTCCAATCTCCCATTCTGCTCTAGATGAACACTGGCCTTCATTTCCCCATCTGTGGTGGGAGGCGATGGCATCTCCTGCCCTCTGGAACTGGGTTTGAACGTGCATTTGCAAGGAGTCAAATTCTGGTGCTGAAAGCCGTGTGAGGCGGTGCCAGTGACATGAGCAGTGCTCCTGATTCGTGCTAAGGAACAGCAGAATCTTGGTAAATTGTGAGACAGATTTTCCTAACTGAGGCTCCCTGTGCTCTCACTCTGCCTGTTTCAATTCCTGCTCTGTGCCTTTTGCTGCTGTTCTCCTCTTGTCCCTCCTGGACCCACCCACCCCCCTCTTCCTTTTCCCCACAAACCAGGAGTTGTTTTGCAATATGTGGAACACATTTTCACCCCTGCCTCGTGAAGACAAGGACTTTATACACATTTGCAAGAGCCAGCATTTAAAATAAGACCTTAAAATAGGAGTGATGCTCACATGTCCTGGCAAAAAGCTCTTTTGAACAGACCCCCCAGGGCGCATTCGGAAATATTTGTTATTTCCTCAGCCGTGCACTGGTTCCAGGATGTACTGAGTAATTTGAAAGCTTTTTTCTTATTTTCATTTTTTCCCCCACTACTTTGGCTCTTCACCAAGAAGAGTCTTTATGGGAAACGTTAAGATGTGCACAATTGGCGTTTTTGTGACCGTGGGCAATATTTGGATTAAAGAGGTGACAAACTGCATGTATTGCTTAGGGGTCTTACCTGTCCTGATGGGTTTTTTGATGCCCTCCATGGCAGGATCAGCTGCCTGAAAGAGAAGAAAGAGAAGAGATGGATTATTCTAGGAATAGGAAATATCTGTTTCATGTGCAACCCCGTTTTAGAAGTGGATCTGAAACGTTTCCCTCTTTTTTCTAACATACAAAATTGACATTTCTGACACAGCCAGATTCTCTCAGTGCGGTAAGAAAATCGTGTGGGTTCTGTTGGGGCTGTTTCAGAAGGACAAGTCCTAAAAATCCCTCTCTGTGGCTTGCAAAGAGAGTAGGACAGAGTGGGAGTGGACAGCCTGGAGAGCCAGTGTTCATCCCTGGGAAAGATCATTAAAGCTGTGGAGCTGAGCTCTGAGCACGACAGTGATGTCCTGCCTCACCTCTCCTCCTACTTCTTGCTGAGATGTAAAACCAAGGGTGAAAATGGCACAGGAAATTGTCCTCAATCAGCATGACATAAGAAATTACCAGAAAACCAGCTCCGGGGGTGAAATGCAGCAGGATTCCCCTGATGACACCTTTCTGACACCCAGACACACAACCCTGGGTCACTCGCAGCTCTTAAACGTCCAGCAATGCCCTCAAGGAGCAAAATGTTCTCCCAACAGCTGAGGGAGGCGCTGGGAGTTCCTCACTCCCTGTCACATCCCTTCACTCTCACCCTGGGTGATCCCACAGGGATTTCAGTGTCAGGGAGTGGGTTTTGCTCAGGCTGGGCTGAACCAGCTCCTCTTACCTGGGTAGAAATTACCTGGGCTAACTGTGCAGGCTAATCAGGCCAGGTCCAGCTTAACACATTGGAAGGGATCCATTAGGATCATTAAGTCCTTCTCCCTGCTCCTCACTTACCTAAAATTAAACTATAGGACTAAAAACCTTTTCCAGCTGCTCCTTGAGCCCTGTCAGACTCGGTGCCCTGAGCACTTCCTTGGGGAGCCTGTTCAGTGACTCACCAGGATGTCCAGGAAGGAGAAATCTGGGAAGCTCTACCAGCTTTGACAGAACATCTGATATCTCCTGGGAGAAATGAGGCACTCCCGTGGTGGGGAACAGCTTCACCCACGGCGGTGTTACAGCACAAACACCTCATTTCTGTGAGTGAATTGGATAAATGGGTGGTGTGGGGAGAAGGAAGGTGGTTGGACAGGGAGAGAAGTTGTGCTGGGTCTGTTTGTGGTACTTAATGTTCTAATCTAAAATGTTTAGGAATATTTTAAATTAGATTTTGGCCTCACGTGGCCTTGTTTTGAACCGTGCTGAGGTGTGGAGCTCTGCTCCCAGCAGAGAGTTGTTATCCTTTGGTCTGATGGCGAATGCTGTGTCCTGCAGAGGGGGCAGAGCTGCTCCCAGCAGGGCTGGGCAGTGACAGGTTAATGGTTGGACTCACTGATCTTTGGGCTCTTTCCCAGTTTAAACGGTTCAGTGATTCTCCAGGAATTTGCAGATCTGTGGTTTGTTCATTTGCTCTCCCCACAGCCGTGTAAGGCAGGGCAGAGTCACCTGTTGAGCCAATATTCCTGCAGGTGACCTCCCTGAGCCGTGCAGGAAGGTGCTGGGCAGCAGGAGAACAGGAACCCAGAGACGTCATTTGAAAAAATAGGTATTTCCAAGCTTTTTGTCCCCGACACAACATCCTCCCTTGAGAACTCCCATGGATCTCATCACGTATCACCAGATGTGAAACTGAGAAGGGTTTGGGCTGCAAACACTGCCAGGAATCCCTGCCAGGACCTCCCAGCCCCTTCCTCTGCCCCCTGCCCTGGGCTGCTCTCTCACACACTCTCAGGGCACAGGGAAATGCTGCTGCTCAGTGCAAGAGCTGAATATTCCTGCTCTCTGTGGAGAATTCAAGATATTTTAGGTGACAGAAAAAGGATGCTCTGCCCCCAGTGAGATTACACTCAACCAAATCAGGCAGCCAGGGTTTGCCCTGCTGGTGGCTCGGAGCCCGCTCTGCACTCAGGGCATAAAAACAAAATTAAAAGGGACTAAAGGCAATGTGTTCTCACCTGGGAAGGCTCCCAGCGAGTAAAACCAGCACATACCAAAGCGTTTTATTTTAGTGACATTTGAGTAAATACTGAAATAAACCTTTAGGACTTCCTCTGAAATATTACCGGTATTATTTCTTTCTTTTCAAGCAGCAAGAATATTGCATGTAATGCTGTCATTGAATGCAAAGAGGCACACAGGAGGAACCCAAACAGATTAAATTCTACAGTGCCAGCTCTGAAAGAATTCAAGACAACGAATTTCACCCTGTCTGGAGTGATCTGGGGGCTGATGATGAAGGAGCTCAGTCTGTACTCAGCAAGCAGAATAATTTGAGTTTGCTTTATTAGAGAAAATGATAATCAGGTGCCAGTGAAAGTGATTTATTTCTTCTTTCCCTTAATCATTTTATGAGAAATTTTATCAAGCTGAGACAGAATAAAGGGTCATTCTAAATTCCTGTGTCACAACAGTGAATATTGATTGAACCAGACACCTCTGACCACTCTGAGGGTGGGGAGGCCCTGGCACAGGGTGCCCAGAGAAGCTGTGGCTGCCCCTGGATTCCTGGAAGTGTCCAAGGCCAGGCTGGATGGGGCTTGGAGCAATCTGGGATAGTGGAAGGTGCAGGGGTGGGATGGGATGAATTTTAAGGCCCCTTCCAACCCAAACACTTCTGGGATTCTGTGAAGTCTTTATCTACCTCTTGAAAGTCCAAGAAAATTCCCCCAAACCACAGTCCCCCATAATGGGCCTGGGCTCAAGAGTGTGTCCACGTGGCAGCCCTGTGGGGAAGAGCTCTTTGGTCCCCTGCCCTCTCAGGAAGTTCTTCAATTTAAACAGAACCCCCAAGGCTCTCCTGTGTTCCTGCTCAGCCTCAAACCATCACGGAGTCAGGAGGAATTTCTCCATGGAAAGGGTGCTCAGGCCTTGGCAGGGGTGTCCAGGGAGGTTTGGAGTCCCCATCCCTGGAGGTGCCCAAGGAAGGCCTGGAGGTGGCACTCAGTGCTCTGGGCTGGGGACAAGGTGGGGATGGGGCACAGGCTGGACTCCATGGGCTGGGAGGGCTTTTCCAGCCTCAGTGATTCTGGGATTTATTCTATGACCCAACTCTGGCTGGGGAGGAAGGAAGGTGGGGGCACTTCCTCCTGAGGTGCAAGAGGCAAAGGCTGATGCTGGACATGAAAAGCCCAGAAAGCAGAGCACTGTCCCCACGGCCCATCTGATAACGAGCCTGACAAGAAACAGAGCCCTGGCCGAAAATCAGTTTTTCCTGTGCTGACCAAAGCTATTAAAGTGGCACCTCCAGACAGCAGGTGACTGTCACTGCACAGAACACCCACAGCAAGAGCTGGGCCAGGGCAGTTTTCCTCTAAAATGCCTCAGTGGATTTCCTGCAGTGCTCAACAAGTGGGAAATGTGCTTTTAGAGGAATTTTCTATATTTTAATTTTATTTTATTTTTTAAGTTTTGTTTTATTTTTCTTCCTGTCAGGGTTGCCACAAGAGGGGGCCAAAATGAGTTTTAAGGAGCTATAAACCCCCAATAAATAGTGCAGGATCATGCTGGCTGCTGTATGAGTGACTCCTGGTCACAGATCCACTACTAAAGATTCTGAAGGGCCTTGGAGAGCAGATCAGCAAATAGAAAAACCTGCTCTGACCTTTCGTATTTGCCACATTGGTGCTAAAAAGGTTTTCCCACACAATTTAGAGGTTCAATATATGAAGTCTACAAAATCCAGAGCAGTGATGGACTAACCCAGATCATGGACTCTGGGCATTCACACAGAATTTGTTAATGGGAGGCCCAGGTGTCTGATGAACCTTCCTGTACAGCATGAGATTTGTGAGGGTCTGTGTGCCTTAAAATGACATTTTCCAGCCCTTCCTGTCCCATTCCCTGGCACTGGTTTCACATGTCTCTCTCTATACACACCAATATCCACAGAGATGTGTATTTATCCATGTATCCAGCAGCAGTGGATGCAGCAGGCAGAAGGGTGGACGGTTTAACACGCTTATAATTTGGACGGCTCCAGACCACCTTACAGGGACTACTCTCACTCCAGAGGAAAATAAAGTGACTTGTGAAGGATTGGCAATGGCCTGAAGCCAAGGGGTTCCACAGATGAAAGCTGAAGAAATGAACTGACTTCAGCACTGCAAATAGCTCCGAAAACCCAGAGTTTAGCTCCAAAATTGACCCTTGCCGGGTGCAGCACTAATGTGCTGTGCCACCCTTCTTGAAAACAAGGCGTAAAGGAAATTTCTTGGGGTGCTGGAAAGTGGGGAGGTGTGATAATGTCTATTAGAAGTGCTGTAGGATTCAGAGAAGCAGCTTTGAATCATAGTTGCCTTTTTCATTCGGCCTTTCATGTTGTGTTTCCCTCCTCTGGAGCACCCAGATTGCGGGGGTTGCAAGTGCCTGGTTTCTGCAGAGTTTGATTTTCCTTTTCCAGTCTGTCTTCCTTCATCTTAAATTAGGCAATTACGAATTCATCAAAAGGCAGACAAGCAGCCTGTGCTGGTGATGGGGGCAGGGACAGTGTGATCTTGTCACCACAAGCCTCTGCATGCTGTGGCACCCAAGGGTCCAAGCCCTGCGTTGTCCCTGTGACCCTCAAACACCCCCTGGAACAGAGGGAAATAAAAGCTTCTCTCTCAACTCAGCATAGGGAGGGTGTGGAGCTGCCCCTGAACTCAGGGACCACTCACGCAATCCAGCTGAAAACATCTGGAGGGAAAACCTGATTGTGCCAAGGCCGTGATCACACAAAATGTTGGTCCTTTTGCCACAGTTTTAAAGCAAATAATGAAGTCAGCTGGTGATGCTCTGATCCCTACAGCAACTCAGCATCCACAGGTTTCCAAGGATTCCCCAGCCCCTCAGGCCCTGGCAGTCAGAGCTGGAGATGCTCAGCCCAACCAGAGCTGTGATTCCCAAAAGATTCTGTGCCCAGCCTTGCTCTGACAGTGCAGCCAAGAGCTGAGGTGCTTTTGGAGCAAGCCCGGAGTTCCCTGCGGAACCTGTCCCACAGAACCAACACCTGTTCTGTGCTCGGGGAATTCAGGACCAGCCACGGATGGGGGATGACTGTTCTGCTTCTGAACTCCCTGAGAGCAAAACACAATCTGTGTTTTACTGCCAAATTCTCCTCAGAGCGTAAAATTGCTGCTTGATTTTATTTGTTCCTCACGCCCCTCAGCTTTGTATTTCCTCCTTCAGCCAAGCTCGTTTTCAAAGCAGCTGCAATGCTGTCATTACTCTTTTAAGTCAAAACTTTGGGTCTTTCAGCAATCTTGTTCCTCTGGCAACTCCTGTGAGTGCTTTATCCTGATGGAGAGGTGATTTAATGCTTGCTTCCATAATGAGTACAAATGAAAGCCTCATTATACAGCAAAGCTGTGGCAAGTCTGTAATTACCCAGACTGTTATTTTAAAGATCTCCCCTGATATCCCACTATTTCTCACTTTAAAAGCCCCATGTCTCACGTTAACTGTCCTCAAAGTGCTTCTCTTTTGGGAGAACACTGATTACAGGTAAATGATTCCTCTCTTGAAGGAGGATCAGTCAAGCCTTCCTGGTTTAATTCCTGGCTAATGTGCATACACGGGCACACAAATTACACAGGGTAAATTTAGCACGAGAAAATACTGAGTCAAAGGATCACATTTTGTTTTCCACGGCCAGTTCCTCCAGCAGCCCTGCGCTGGAGCTTTCCCTCTATGAACAGTAGTGGAGGTACCTCAGCACTTTGATTTTTGCAATAAGATTTCAGAGCCTATAAAACTTCTAACCTGGAATTTTACCTTGGTAAAGTTGAGGGCAATGCCCCTACAAGATCAGAAATTCACTTTTTATCCTCACAACCATCTGTATCTCTGCTCTGGCTGTCACTGGATCCCCATCTACCCCAGATCCATTCAAGAGCAATCCTCTGTTTTAAGGAGTTAAAAATGCCCGTAGGCAGAGGGAAAAGTTGTTTGTGTGTGACCTGGTGTCACTCATATCCTTTCTGGCTGTGCATTAAAAATCACACCCAAGGCAGGACCGAGGGCACAGGGGCAGGAGGGGGTTCCTTGGCCCCCACCACTGCTCTGGGTGCTTCGGGACAGCTCTGCCTCACCACAGCAGCAGGCAGCACCACAGGCTGTCACACAGAGCTGTGCCATGTCCCCTGCCGGAATCCATCACTATTTCAGAGGACCAGACCACACCAAACCATCTCAAACAGTGGCTGCTCTCCAAAGAACCAACCGCAGAAACATCAAACCAGGCAGGACAGGGGCTGCTTGGCACCTCGGAGCAGGAGCTTTCAGAGCAGGAGCTGCACGCCAAGAACAAATGTTGTCCATGGAGAAAGGTCCTCTTTTTCTGGAGTTCTTTTCTCTGTGTTTCATCTTTCCCCTAATTTGTGTGTGTGCATTTATAACAGAGCTAGGAACTGCTCTTCTGGCCACGGAATGGGGAAGGGAAGGGAAGGGAAGGGAAGG